>SNQJ01S0113425.1:0-17895 GCA_010110895.2 Picea sitchensis
AAATAAATTGTACAGTGTAAGAATCAATTATTTTAGAAACTCCATTTCCCCACTGTCTTCAATATTTGGTACCTACAAAAAGAGTCTCGCGTGTCTTTTTCCTAGAAATCCGTCAACTCTGATACCATGTAAATGTGGATGAGCCTACACATATAAGATATAGATATCAAAGGACATACATAGTTTATAGATAAATGAGAAAAGATGGAAACGAGAGAGAGAGAGAGAGAGAGAGAGAGAGAGAGAGAGAGAGAGAGAATAAAATAATCGTATTAACTAAATGAATGAATGATAATTTACACATGATATAATCTGTATAACTCAACTAGTGCACACTGAAAGAGAAGACAATGTGCCATAGTGGTGGTATAGAGTGATCTTGACACACACCAACAATTATGGGAGTTAATTGTCACCTAGTCTAAGTCAACTAGCCTCTCATTCCTTAGTTAACTAACTAAAAGCATCAGTAATGCACCATTTTGTTGATAATCCCAAGGACAACTCGCATTAGTAGTGTTGGCCCTCGACCAAGTTTTTTACCATGCCAAGAGAAGAAAAGAATCATAATGAAAAAAGGATGATCGAGATGAAGCTTATTGGGAAGAAGGCTAGAAAACTCATGAAGAAGAAAGCGAAGTTGGAGAAATTACAGAACGTTCCAGAAGAAACCCCGCAGAACAAAAACATGCAGAATTTGAGCTTCGTCGGGATAGAAGAACAATGACATATGGCACTTCGCCATGTCGAAGTAATATAACCGTTAGAAGAAAATATACCTGTTCCGCTGATGGCCCGAACGACTCGAAAGAAAGTTATGACTGGTTACCTGACCATTAGAATATGCCATAATGGACAGATCAAGAGTTAATGGACCCTCCTATCCATTGCAAGAAGTCTGTTACAACTTTACTTACTTATCCCGTCGCGCCATGCCCAGAAGACACTTTTTCCGAATTGAGATCTTGAGCTCACAGAATACCCGCATTGTGGAATAGTGACTACCCCACCTTTCTCTCTACTCGATTACAGTACCTTCATCCCATTGACAACCTGAGAAAGTGATCCTGAGCTTACATGTCCTACGATCTTAGTGCAATAAAAGAATCAGTGAGAGAAGTACTCGCTATCTTAAGAACCAAAAGAGTTATGTCGAAAAGAGGAATGTCCACCAGAGTCCAAGCCTCGTTGTCAAGAGGAGTAGCATATTCTCCATCCACTACTCAAGCTGGACCATCCCGACAAACCGTCGAGAAACGTACTAAACATAGAGATGACATCGTGAACACCAAACTGATCCCAAGCATCCTGCCCTCTTACATACCTCCTCTGAAAGGTGAAATCAACCGTGACAGTGTGCCCCAAGATTATGACTATCCTATGATCACTGCGTACCTACCGAAGTGTCTGCGCACAGTTTGCACTGAGCAGACCAAGCTCGTAGCATTGAAGTTTTGGGACTTCAACCTTGGTGACCAGAAAGCCTACAATATGCTTTCCCCGCACAAGTATATGATGATGACAAAGGGGAAGAATTCCAAGATAGTCCCTCAATAATGGATGATGAACCTCGTGCAGTCCACCTTACTTAATGTAATGAAGATTCTACACTTTGGCAGGCACCAAGAGATGAACTCTTGCGTAAAATTTCTACTGGCGAGCTACCGTGGAGGATATCTCTGGTTGAACCGACGTATAATGATTGATTCGACAATTATCAATCAGATCACTGGGCTGAGCATGCAGGGCCCTGACTCGCAAGACTACTACCCTGGGAAGACCACGGATCGTGCTCTTTCACAAAAGATTAAAGAGGCCTATGGAAATGTTGAAAAAGGCAAGCAAGGTTACAAGCTAACCTCTATTGATAGTGGCACAGTGCACCTTTCTTGTTAGATGATCACAGAAAATTTAGTCCGCAAGAAGAGACAGACACAAGTATCTGGGTTTGTAGTTGATCTCACAGGAAAATGCGTAGAAGGAATCCAAATGAACTAGTCGAAGTACTTAGCGGATCAACTCGAATTAGATTGCAGAGAAGCACAAGACCAAGGATATGAGTTCCACTTCAGCTAACTTCTCATCTTGATCGCCTTCATAGAATGGGAGATGCCAGAGGATGTCATTTTTGCTGAAACCCTACTGTTTGAACCATTGGATGGGAAGTTCAGTACATTATGGTACACGACATATATGAATAGGCAATGGCAGTCGAATGCCCTCTTTCATAGATACTACATCTAGTTGAAGACCACGATACAAGAAACACCTCGCATTACTCCGAACACACTCCACAAATTCAGACCCTTAATGAAGTTCATCATGGACCGCCACTTCATATACCTAAATCCATGCGCTGATGAGTACCAGGAACAACTGCAATCCTATTATAAACTGACAGAAGAAGAACTTGAAGAGATCACCAAGGAATGGATGACGGACCTCCTCGTTGCAGCAGATCCAGTGGATACTTCAGATATCAACAACCCAGAAGCTGTGTAGGACACACCTAGGCATAGTAAGACACATAAGACAAAGAAGATAAAGAAGACAAAGGAGACGAAGAAAAATGAAGAGGTTCAAGATGTGGATAGCCGCTCTGTAAGGACAACTTCCGTCACACCAGATGAGGAAGGTAACGACGAAGACCTAGAAGAAGTTGAACAACAACCAGAAAATGAAGTCGAAGTTCTAAAGAAAAGAAAAGGGTCACCTTCGAAGTTTTCCATTAAGAAGAAATCCAAAGCGACCGTGACCAAGATGAAGACCACGCTCAATCCAAATGACTTCAGCTTTCTCCTTGTGACTTTGAATGAAGCTATAGAAGAGATCACAGAAAAGTAGGAGGCCAAGCAATAGACAATGTACGACAGAATCAAAGTTGAGTTCCAAGGAGTACAGTGAGCCCTCCAGTCTAACCGTGCAGTCTCCACTGTGCCTATGCCAGAAGGAACACCCGAAGCAAGAGATGAGTCAGTTCAAATTCGCAGGATTGTCGACCTAGTCGAAGTATGCCTTCGGAAAGAAGAAGAAGTAATAGCGCAGGCCACCCAGGCCCTAAAGCACGCACATGAGGAAATCATAGAACAATGCCAAGCTGTACAACAAAAGAAGGAGGCCATCCAAGAGAAGTTTGATAAAGAACACGCAAAGATCCAAAAGGAGAAGGAGCAACTTCTCGCGAAGCAAATTGGGATCGAAGAAGCAGTCAATAGATCATTTCGCTCTGTGACTGGCTTAGAACATAAGGAAAAAGAACTCATAGAATGCCAAGTAATGAATCTTGTTGAAGTCATTCAGCAACCACAACAAAGAGTAGTATAACTAGAGCTCCAAGCTATACTGAGTACTCCACAAGAAGAATGTGACCAACAAGAAGTGAATTCCCGAAGTACAGTAGAAAGGATTAAGGCACTCACTGAAGAATGTAAGCAATTAAGTAGTAGAAGTGTGCAGATACATGAGAACCTATCCGAGAACCCTGAATTGCATAAATTGGATTCACAGCTCTAGGAGGCGAAGTACCAAGCCGAGAAGTTATAGGTACAACTGAAGGCCCTGCCGAACATAGAGAAAATGAAGAGGTCCCACAAATAGCGCGTCCTGCAGCAAAAAATTCATATGATCCAGAGCAAGGTCATGGAAGTGACGCAGAAACTTCAACCTTTGCAGGATAGGGCATGCCAACTATTCTTAGAGATTGAGATCCAAGGGACAGACTTGGAATAGGTCATGAACACAACAAAGCAGTGCTTAGAAGGACCAGTTAGTAACGCACTCATTTAGGAGTTTGTCGAGCAAGAAGCAGTAGCGAAGAAACAGGTTGAAGTAGCTCGAGCAATGTTCAAGGCCTTCGAGGCAGAGTTACCCAGAGAAAAGTGACTCGGGACGAGTCACAGGTGAGTGTTGGGGGCCTCTTGGCCCTCCACCAAGTTTTGAGGAATACTTGGTCATAGTTGATCGTTTGGTACTTCGACTTCCCGTCGAAGACGGAGCACATAGCGAACTGGAGATCATAGAATCTCGCCACCTTTTGTGCAACCGTTTTGGGTTTTTTGGGAATATTGTAACAGGAAAGGGATGTCGGCCCTTGTTTAGGCATTTTTCTATGTATAAATAGAGGTCTAAGCCATGTAAGAAAGAAGGCTCTGTCTAGTCGATGGCTTAGTGCATAAGTTGGATCTAAGTGATCAGAAGTTTGTGTGACTGTAAGAGCTATGTGCATGCTGTAATAGTGTTGAGTGCACAGAGTGTGAGAAGTCTTAGTGCTTGGATCTACCCGGGGAAAGAGGATCTAGCGAGCTGCGCAAATCTCTTGTCCTATGCAGGGTAAGGGTCATTGAAGCTTCGTGATGTAACTGCTTGACTGAGATAATATAAATAAGACTTTGTGGACGTAGCTCCAAGGTGGGGGTGAACCACAGTAACTCTGTGTACTATGTTGATGTGTTTGTCTCTCTCTTGCTAAGTGATTTGATATGTTTGGATAGATTTATTGATGCTTTGTGCTTATGAGATATGAATGCATTCTAGATATGATACATAAGATTTCAAGTGCTTAATCTATTGAGTATAACCTATTTATCATTGCTAAGTGTTAGATCTGAGTAATTACTGTAGTGCTCTGTGCTTTCTGCGAAGTGTATTAATGAATGTATGTTAGGAAATAACTGATGCTAAGTTCACTGTAAGCAAGATAATCATAGATATGTGTCCCAGCTAAGGTTTCAAACACCTGAGTCCTACAACCACTCCTACCTCTACCTCGGGTGAGACTTCATCTACTTCGCAGGTGTTGCCGAAAGGGCCGGTAGTTAGGGCTTTGTTGGTGCGCTCTTGCGCGTTGAACCCTGGGTCTGCCCCTGTGCCAACAAGCAGTGATGATCCCAATGATGCATGGTGATGGAACCAATGTGGCATCAAGACTCCACTCAACTGATCCAACTGAAGTGTGAACTAAAGAGAATATTCCCCTAGAATGTAGGAAAAGGAAAATTCTCCCTAAAATGTAGGAGATTGGATAATGACTAATAAACATAGGGAAAACCTTAGGAAAAAGAAATCCAAGGTGTCTGTGAAGTATCTCCAACAATTCTTGGCTCATTCAATCTTTTGTTGAGACTTCACTCTGGATCCATCAAGGGTGGAATTGTGCTCCTTTTGTGGACATTCCCCATGCTCTCAAGGTCAAGCTTCAACATACACATATATTTTTTTGAGTGAATATTCAAGTTGTTTTCTCAATTTTGTCTCTCTTTCTTCAGTTCACAAGCATTAAAAGAGAACATAGCTCTCATAAATAACATGAGCCTCCAATTTTAATGGTCACTTATTTGAGGAAGATTCTTGGACCTATGAAATTATTGATGTTCTCAGCCAAGCCATGGAGGATGCACTCATCTCAAGGATTACTCTGAATACTAGGATTGGACATCGAGTAGTATGTTCACCTATGGTTTGATCGATATATGATAGCATTAGCTTGTTGCATGGGAATGAATTCAGGTGCAATTAAAGCCATATTTTCATACTGACTTGTACTTATCATCTTAACACTTATACTTGTGACATGGATGTAACTAACCTCACCATTGTGCTTACATGTGCCATTTACAACCCATTGTTTCTTTTCCACGACATTTACACTTGGCCACAACACTTGTTTATCTATATAATTGTGAAGTTGTCAAGCTTTGAATATTGAACCTATCCCCTCCTTGGCATATTAGCATTGACCATTCTTGAGTCAAACCCCAAAGAAGTTCACAGTCTTTCAATCTTGGGGGAAAATCCCACAAATTTCTCACTCTTCATATTTCCTTTACCAACCTTTGCAAACACCAATTTAGCCATGGAAAACTATGTTGGCATCTCATTACTCCTAATAAATTTTGAGGTTTTTTGGGCATAAAGTCATGGTATGGGTTATTTCCTTTTATTCAACTATGAGTAGCAACATAGTTACCAACTTAACGAGAACTCTACAGAGTTCTCATTTTTGGGGGAGTTAAGTTTTTTACCCCATTTTTAAAAATGGTGCTACCAATAGCACCCCCTCCCTCCCATTTTAGGTGTTTTTTTAATATTTTAAATTTTATGATACATAATGTTTCCACATTTGTTTTAAATACTTGTTTTTCATCTATTTTCAAATTGTACAATTTTTTTTTCTCAACAGTGTTTTTTCATCTATTTTCAATTTTTTTGGGGGTTCAATGGTGTTTTTAATCATGTTTCCATGCTTCATCCAATGTTAAAAATGTTGTACAACATTTATTTTTTTTAAATTAAGATTTTTCATATAATTATGTGTCCTTAATTAATTTATGGTTCCATACATTTTTTTTTTGTTTGCTAGTTTGTCTGTGGCCTACGCGACTAGCCTGTGGCTACAAAACCGCGACTTACGGGCATATAAGCCATCAAAATCACCCGGGGATCACACCCATCCTGAGCCACACCAACCCTTAACATGGTTTGATTTTTTGTCCCTGCAGGTTTCGAACCGGTGACTTTTAACATCACAGAGTGCCTTAACAACACAATCAATCACCGACTGTCCTACACCTCGAGTGGTTCCATACATTTTAAATATAGTGGAAAATATCATTTTTTACACATTTTTTACCTTTACTTCAATACATAAAAAATAATTGTAGTTAAGTAACACTATTTTTAAATATTTAGCAAAAACATATAAGTAATTTATTTTTGGATAAATTGAAAACTAAGAAAACAAAAAGAATTGAAATTAAAAAATAAAAATAAAAAGCAAATTTATAGTAAAAAAAATAAATTAAAGAAATACTAAAAAACTAAAGAGGATAAAAAACTATAAAATTAAAAATACATATAAAAAGTAAGAGAAAATGAGAAAAAATAGAAAGTAAAAGAAAACAATTATGACCCAAAAAAAACTTTAAAAAGATGAAAAAAAAAACAAAAAAATAAATAAAAACATATAAAAAAAACTCAAATAAAAAAACCTAAAATAAAAATTTTAATACAGAATTTTAAAAAATTAACAAAAAAAAATTTAAAAACCTTAAAATTATAACCAAAAAATTAAAATTTATGTAGAAAACTTTAAAAAAAAATAAATGTAAAAAACTTTATAAAAATTAGAAAAAATAAAATTAAAATCTTGATATTATATAGTTACATATATTATGTAAATGTGTTTTTGTCTTCATTTAAAAAACAAATTGTGGAGATTTTCTCCTTTCTCTTTATTTATTTTTAAATGTAAATTAAAAAAAAAAATAGTAAATAATTTTTCATGTGACCATTTAGGATCCAATTTTGGGTTTTTTTTATTTGCGTAGGGATTTGTTGTCAAGGTCACAATTTCAATTAGATCGTATTTAGATGCAATTTTAGCGTTTATGAAAAACATTTTTCTTTAGGTAGCGTCATGTTTTTATTTTGGTGTTGATTTTAAGGTTTTTCTAATCAATTGTTTTATGTTTTAAGGCCATACTTGAAAAAAATTGTAATTTTGACCCAGTTAGAAAAAATGGTGCTACTGTTAGCATCACTTTTTGATTTGGGGGTTCATTTTAAAGTTTTTCTGAGCAACCATTTGATCCTTTAAGCCCATGCTTGGAAAAAGTTGTTATTTTGACCCGGTTACCAAAAATGGTGCTACCGATAGCACCACCTTTTTATTTGGGGGTTGATTTTCATGTTTTTATGCAAAAATATGGGTTTTAAGGGATAGAGTTCTCGTTTTGAGGTCACAGTTCTCATTAAGTTGGTAATTTTGTTTATCTTGGTTTATGGACATGATAGATTGTGTTTTACTTAAACAATCATGGAAGAACTATGCTCTCGATAACATTGGTTACATGTCATAATGAGGTTATTATGTTTACATGCATGGGATACTTTGTCAAAGATTTAGTTTACCCATAATTTGAAGCCTTGAATAACAGTCTGTATGGATTGGTGAATGGAGAAAATGTGTAATTTAGAGTTAAAAGCTTTGTATGTTTTTTTTTTAAATGGTTGGATAGTGATCTTGAATGTGAAATAGACTTGAAGGAGGTAGTGATTGCCTACTAGTTATTGAGACCCTTACATAGATTTTTACTCTTTGATTTGCAAATGGATGTATACCTAGAATTGATTTTGAATATTGTGGGTGCTCAACATTTGGTATTTAATGGGAAATGAACATTTCATGCCTAGTTAGTATAAATTACTTGTCCATCCTATTACACTTTCAGATTATTTGTTGGTGTATATTTATTGATTCCGATAAATGGTTTGAAGTGTTTCATGCATACCCAACTTTTTTATGTGCATCAATGCTCTGAATTAATGGTGAATGTGAAAGGTTTTGGATTATATTAGTGTAATAAACACGTTGTCCGCAAATTTTCCAACATTCCTAAGGAGTTACATACATGAACTATATGATGTTTGCATACATTCCATTCATATATTTAGGACATAATTCATGCTTGAATATTTGAAAAGTGAGGATTTGGTTTATGGTGATTGCTACAGAGTATATTCAGGCACCAAATTTATGATATATGTGCATAATCCTAGATCGTTTAAGTAATCTCATCCACCACTCCTTTACTATATACATAGGCATGCACATAGAGTAAGCTACAGCCTTGTATAAAAATGGTTAAGTGAGTTTTAATCAAAAATTCTTTTGGCATGAAGCCACAATTTCCTAATACAATAATGGGAAAATTCAAGAGTTGGTTGGGTTGCTTATATTTGATAGAGGTGGAAAATGGTCCTATAGCTTATTTGGTTGATCCAACAAACATTATTTTATCTCTTACCTATAATGTACTTACACATTGATGAATGGGGTAATTATTTCTTGGATGGTGTGGAGTTAGAGGCATAGCCTTCTTTTTTGGGGGAGTGTGTGCTCATATATATATATATATATATATATATTCTTTGCTGCCATGAATCAATGGGTTGTCCAAACTCAGCGTGTCATACCCAAATTTATGGTCATAGGTCCATGGTTTTAAGTAATAATGATGGTATCATTATTGAGCACATTTTTTCAAATGGTATTTGTTGAAGGTCTATACGCTTATGCATTGAGAACTGTTGTTTTGAGAAAAACAAAATGATGCCATGATTTCAATTTGATGTTGTTTGTTGTTGAAAGGATCATTATATGGATGGATGAGGTATGAAGACACTTTTCAAGATCTAATGGCATCCATACAAGAGGATTATTTGGTTGATCCAACAAGTATTGATGCTACTTAAAAGACAAATAATAATACCATGGAATATTGGTGAGAGACGATTCCTCTTATGTTTTGAGGTAAACAACATTCAATGCCTGATTTTCTAGTATAGAAATTACTAATCTTTCATGCAATGCAACAAAGTACCTTAATAGATAAGTGGAAATGATTATGATTATGTGTGATATTTTCCTCATTCAAGAATACAAAGTGAAAGTTCATTTTTTCTCATGGACATTAGTGGGAGAAGTAATGATTGGTTTTGGCCTATACTTTCTATGTCCATAACTTGTTTTGATTATCTTGATGATACTTTCATCGATACATTTTTAGAACCTTTTTCAAAGGTAGAAGTTGTATGTGATCTTTCTTTTACAAAGTATATTGTGGATGTTAGAAGGATACTTTGAATACAGAGGGTGATATTATCCAATATGGTCGTGATGAACATGCTACAATGGGTTTTCAACAAACACAATGTTTTTTTACATGGTCATAGTGGAAATATATGTATGATATGGAGAAACATTATGTCCAAGATGTCCATTTAAGGACAGACACATTAAATTTGATTGATAATTATTTATCTCTCTTCCAACCACACATCCCATTTTATATTGTAGGTGTGAGGTCCACATTCCCTTCCTACACATCATTTTCCTCTATATTCCTCCCTCCCACATTTCACATGGAAATTTCATGTGGAATGTAGTGGTTCTTTCCCCTTTGCACACCCCTAGATCTGTGCATCCTCAAATACTATGCATCTAATCCCTCCACATTCCATTTCTACTACCAACTCCCATATGACTATGTGAACATGTTCATGTTTATGTTCAATACAAATGGATTACCACACATAGAGTTGATGAAGAGGCAATTTTGTAAATCTTATCTATAGACCTCCATCATGAATACAATTCCAATTATGTTTGAAAATCATACGATGGGTCCCTTCTTCTAACAAATGGATGACTTGCTTCTTGATTATATATGTGAATTATTGTAGTCTCAACTTAGCAATAAAGGCACATACAATGTTTAGGAAGGATATCTAATGACTGAAATTTTCTTTATGATTTGTGGGTATTTAGATTGTACAACCACCAATGGGGTAGAAGTGGTTTTTTAAATTCAATTTCACTGGGTCTTGGTGAGTTTTGTGGTGAAGAACTACTCACATTGAATTTTCATCCAAAATCTACTTTAAATTTTCCATCCTCTACAAGTTCAGTTAAAAATTTAGTGGAAGTGTATGCATTTGCATTGAGGGTAGAATATTTGAATTTGATTGGAAATCAGTTTAGGTGTTGGCACTTCAAGAAACCTCAACATACATCACATTATGTTTTCACAAAGGATGGTAAGATAGTTGTTGGATGCTAGATTGGGAGAAGATTCCTTATGCCAATAAAATATCTCATAGATATTATTGTCATTTGGATTGTCATACCAATTATATGGAACTCAAATGTTGATCACAAAAAGAATTCCCTATATCTGATGGTTCTCCTTCAATATCTTCCCATATTAGTTCTAATTTTTCCTTTGAATTACCAAATTGTTATAATGATTGGACTTTTACCAAGACTACATGAGTTGGAGCTACATACAACCTGCTACTCTACATGATAGCCAACTATGTTTTAGATGCTTTTGGGTACTTTCTACCCATTGAATGTTAAAATATATGTTCGTGGGCATAATGTACAAAGGAAATTTGGGAAATTTAGGAGTCAAAAAGATGAAGATACAATGTACATATAATCGAAAAGAAAAGTAGACATTTTCATCTTCCCTAAATTTCAATATGATGTTTATTCTGTTGGTCAAAACCATTATCTATAAAACATCATTGAAGATATGTTGGAAAAAAATCCATCATTACAACATTCAATTGAAGACATTATACTATTGGATAAAGAATCAAGATGTGATGGTGCAATCAAACATCACGGTAATAGGAAATAATATTGCCTCTCATAAGTCTACATTTAGTTCAAGTAATGTAAGTAATGATGAGAGATTAGATGAATATATAGAACCTCAATGTCCATAATGTCAAGATACTCAAGGCTTAGGTGGGAATTTTCACTATGAGATGAATACTACTAATTTAGAAAGTCAATCGTGCTTGGGGATAATTCCATTACGAATTGATATAAATGTTCCTCAAATGTGTGTAAAATGGGGTCATGATTGCTTGGATGGTGTGGATTTAGAGGCATAGCCTTCTTGTTTTTGGGTGTTTGTTGTCCATATATATATATACTTGGCTTCCCCGAATCAATGGGTTGTCCAAACTCAGTATGTCATACCCAAATTTATGGTCATAGGTCCATGGTTTTAAGTAATAATGATGGTATTATTATTGAGCACATTTGTTCAAATGGTATATGTTGAAGGTATGCATGCTTATGCATTGAGAACTATTGTGTTTGAGGACAATAGAATGATGCCATGATTTCAATTTGATGTTTTTTTTTTCGAAAGGCTCACTATAAAATCCATTTGGACTGTGAGTCTAGATAGTGGTTGGGATCAAAAGTGGTTAAAATTCCCCAAGAGTCCTATCTATCTCCCCTTTGTTCCATTAATAAGTGTCTTTTTTCATTCCTTCCCTTCAAAAAATTTCTTAACATGTTCATAGGTATTGTTAATGCTAGAGTTAATTGTGGTAGGAGATGAATGTAACTCCTCCAACACCCAGGGTTTCAACTTAAAATTCTAAATTAAAAAAATGCATGCATTCTTTATACTTCAAGGTATCTTGTTTCCATGCATGGTGGATTAGGGTCCTCTTGAATCTTATGGATGAGGTGAATCACAACATCATTGGTCCTCTATTCTTGGTGGGATTCCATGAGACAATTAGGCATGGGTAAGGATAAGGTCGGTAGAGAACCTTCCTCCTCATATTTTTGAGACAAAGAATCCACCACCACATTCTCTTTGCATTAATTATATATTATATGATAATCATACCCAAGCATCTTAGTGATACATGTGTGCTACTCTAGCGATGAAAACCTCTTTTGTAAAAAATATTTCAAGCTATGATGATATATTTGTATCTGGAAATCGATGTAAAATGCTAGGCAAATGCACAAAATCTTGTCAACATTCATTCACTCATCACAAGTGTTAGGCATGCATTAATGTGGTGCATATGCATTCTAACATACCAATAAACTGCGAACTGGGAAGATATGTATTTTACATATTTTATAATGCTACGTATTATTTCAAAGCTCAATCTCAGAGTCAATGTTAATGATACGCATTGTATAAACAATTAGGGGTATTGGGTGATGTTTTTTCTAGGACATTGACATAATCATTCCCACCCTGGTTCTTGATGGATAGGCGTATCATTGTGTTGATGGTGGAATATCACGAGTCCATTTATGGCTGATCTAGGCTCCAATTGTGGTGGCTATTCATAGTATCCCTTCATTTTATCCACCCCCATTAACCTAATCCATGGCTTGTAATGGCCATAATATTTGATTTTCGATTAGCAGTGAAGAGAATACATGAGAAACTATCATATAGTTGGTTTAGTTTGATAGAAAGTTGGTTTGGATTGTTGGTTTTAATTGATGTCAACCCTTGGAGAGTGATAATGTATATTGATTTCAACCCGTAGAGATTGATTTCAACCCTTGGATAAGTATGGTAGTGAAGTCCAGTAGCACAAAGTTATGAGTTAGGGACCCACATTTGTTTGAGGTATAAAGGCATGAAGATCAGTGAATATGCATGTAATATTATTCTATATGGATATTACATGTCATGCCATTTCCTGTGATATGTGGAATGTCACATAACTCCTCACAGTTAGAGAGTTATGTCCACGTGAAGTTGGAGAACCCTCATGCATTATCTAGAAGCCCCTAGAAGGTCAAAGAAGTCAATTATTCTAGAATCTTCTATAAGAAGTGTACTAGTCAAAATGATGGTAACTAGGAGTTAATCATGGATATAGTTGTCGCATTAAGAAAATAATTAAAAAAAAATTAGTTGCAACAAGAAGCTGTGAGTTTGGTAATTATGGTAAAGTAGTTGTGATGAGAAGATTGAATAGTCAAAGTGGTTGACCAAGAAATAAATTAAATAATAAAGTGGTTGCAACAAGAAGTTAGTTAAGGGGGAAAAAGTTATGAATTGACTNAAAATAATTAAAAAAAAATTAGTTGCAACAAGAAGCTGTGAGTTTGGTAATTATGGTAAAGTAGTTGTGATGAGAATATTGAATAGTCAAAGTGGTTGACCAAGAAATAAATTAAATAATAAAGTGGTTGCAACAAGAAGTTAGTTAAGGGGGAAAAAGTTATGAATTGACTAATTATAGAAAATCTAGTTGCAACAAGAAGTTGTGAGTAAAGAGAAATTATTTAAATAATAAAGTAGTCAAAGTGGTTGCAAAGAAAAAATATTTAAATAATAAAGTGGTTGCAACAAGAAGTGGTGAGTTTACTATTTATGGATAAATTAAAGTGGCTACAAAAGAAATTAATTAAATAATAAAGTTAGCTGCAACTAGAAGTGGAGAGATTACTATTTGTGGATAAAGTGGTTGTAAGTGGACAAGTGGTTAGAAGTAGGTTAACACTAGAAGAAGGAAGTTGGGTGAAGTTAGTTAAAAGGTAACCCCTTGAGGAAGCTACTTGGAGAGTATAAATAAGAGAGAAAAGAACTCCCATTAGAACCTACCCCTACCTATTGAAAATTATTTGAATATCCATTTGTGAAAGGTTTATTTTAGGTACTCATTGATATATCTGAAGTTACACAAGTTTGAGGTAGCAAAGGAGGGTTGACGACGAAAGTTTCGAGTTACAGATTTACTGAAAAAACCCTAGTTTTTTAGGTGTACGTGGGCTGCAGTGGAGGAAGGTGCTTGCATACATGGTTTGAAGGATAATAGGGCATATACATACACAGGCTGAAGAAAAAGAGGTCACGTACAGTTGGTAAAATCCATGAAATCTTGAGTAGATGAATATGCCAGGTCTCTAGAGTCAGAAAGCAAGCTCTCAAGAAGGTCTACAATGATTAGGTAAAAACAATCTATCTACAGGTTCAAAAGGTATGTCATATTCTTATGTTTAGTTGGATATTGTTGTCTCCATGAGATATGGTTATGGGAGATTGAGGATTTTCCCTAGAGAGGTTGTTGGTTGTATAGCACTTATTGTATGAGATAGATCTATAGAAATACGACACTGGTATGTTTAGTAATCATTATTGTTACATATTGTTGGGGTGAGTGTTGAGGCATATCTTGTATTTCTTGGTACATGGTTGAGGGTTTTTTATTGTGATGTGTTGGTGAAGTTGTTGGTTAGTTTGAGGCTGCATATCAATGAGGGTTTTATTTATATTCCATGTGAGGGTTTATTACACATTATTATGATTGTATGCACATGTATGGCACATGCCTGGAGAGACATAGATGCACATGGTTTGAATGATATTCTTGTGATATTGAGTATGATATCTATGTTATCAGATCTGATCTATTGAGGGATATTCTTGGTACATGCTTAGAGACACTTGCTATGATTGGTACATGTTTGGTGAATGGTTATAGGAAATTTCTAGTAGTATTGTTGACACATGGTATATGGATGATATGGCATAGATATCTTGATATATTAATAAAGGCACATCTTGGTCTTGGTGATGTTTATGAGGTGTTGTATTATGCATGGTTGATGCACTTGGGATGGTACAGGTTATGTCAGTGATTAATGTACATGATTGATAGTACAGGTTGATTGGTACAGGTTGTGTCAGTGATTGATGTACATGGTTGATAGTATAGTTTGATTTTTGTTACACATTATTTTGGTCACCCCAGTGATCCACTGACAATATGTGTTCATGTTCCCTGAAAAGATAAAAGAGTCTTTCTCCTTTAGAAAAGTGATTTTCTTTCCTTTCTCAAAAGCCATATCAAAGAAGGTCTTCGCACCCTACCATATGCATGGGGTGCGACGATGCTTGATCATCGCACCCTTCCCTAGAGTTGGATTACGATGTATTCGTAGGCTGCCTGTGCATAGGGTGTGATGATGCTAAAAGAAAAGGAAAAGTCAAACTTCACAAATGTTCTAGAAGGGAATCTTCTAGAATATGAGGCGGCCTCCGATCGGTTTGGATCTTAGTCACTTCTCTGATTTGGTGGGATCATCCTAATATCCTCATCCATACTTATTTCACCATATATAAAGAAGGATCTCTTATGAAAAAGAATAAGGTTGAATAGGCTAAGACTTGTATGGAGATTTCTACTTCAGATTATTCTTGAGAGCTTTGCTTTAGTTCTACAAGATGTATTATGGATCTTCTTCATTCAAAGGATTTGGAGCAAAGGTGTGTGTGTTAGAGAAAAGGGCCATTGAAAGGGGACCTTGCGACATGAAGGCATAGTTTGTATTCTCCACTTTCTATTTAATATGATACAACAATATGTTTCTTTCCCATAAAATTAGTCTTGTTTTAATGTATGATTCCTTGATCACATACATAGGTTCTTGTTGAGTATAGTTTGTTTCTTTCACTTCGTTGGCTTGTGTTTCTTTGCAGGTTCAATATTGCATGAGATTTGGAATGGAGTGAGGATGAAAAATACAAGAGGAAATGACATTTAAAAGGTATGTTGTCTATTAAACTCGGTAATTAAAGCCTAGGGAAAGTCTTATATTCTGTTCTGTTTTTTTCTAGTTTCGGGTGAAACTAGGGAGATCTGTTTGTGTCCACACTTACTGATTAGTCCAATAAAAAAATTGGTGACCATACTGGGGATACAAATTGTTTTTTGTTTTTTGTAGCTTATTTTCTTTTAGCCTACCTTCATTTAGTTAAATTCATTCTCTGAGTCTGTGGGTGATCCATCTAGACTCCCTGGGTCTGAAAGTTCAACAAAAAGTTTTGGCTTCCTTCTGTTTTTTCTTTATGTTCATAGATCGTCGCACTGTACTCTATAGGCAGAATGTGATGATCCTCTCATGTTGCACTCTACTGGTGCAGACTAGTGTGATGACATCGCACTGTACCTTGTTGGTAGCATGCAACGACCCTAGATCCTCGCACTGTGCTCCACTACCAACTGCGACGATTCATGTAGGAATTGTTGAAGCCAACCATTTTTTCTTTTTTTCACCCAGCCTTGCCTCAACTGCCTGGGATGAACTTTTGACACTTGTGGATGATTTTTTTATAAGTTTGAAGCTTTCATTTGATTGATTTTCAGTAATTGAAAGTTTTTATTTGTAAATTTTGCAAGTTTTTCTTTTGGTTTTTTTTCACAAGGGTATAATCTCTAGGTCTTGATCTTGAGTGCTTGTTTGACAAAGGATATTTGGTTTAGTTGAATTGTTTTAAATTCTGGATTGTTAGAATATTGAGAAACATTTATGTTTTCATTCGACAAAGAGTTTTCTTATCTTTTTATTTTTGTCTACATAGTGAGTTTGATTTGGGAATTGTGTTGAGAGTGGGTTAATTTTCCTGGATTACATTTTCTTTCCTCCTTTACATATCTGGTCTGATTTGAGAAAGGAAGAAATGAAAATCATTTTTATTTTTAGTAATTGTTCTCAAGAAAATTGTTGCATTCAAATATTTGTAAGAGAAAATTGGAAAATTTTGTAACTTTTGATTATTTGGAATTTTGTTCATTCAAAAATTGAGAAATTGTGTTTCGTAGATTTTGTATTTCAAAGAAAGATACCTTATCCCTATTGTAATTAGAGTTCATCGAATTAAATGATTGCATAATCATATCTTCTTTAATTCTATTGGGTCAAGGTCATACATATCATCAGTTTCATATTCATCTCCCTTTTCAGTAAGAAACAACCTCTTTAAAATACAACGTAATATTAAAATTTATTAGCAACTTTTATTTTCTAGAAATTATCTACACCAACATTAGCTAGGATAGCGCTTTGTAATAGGTTGAAAGGAACACTCTCCAAAGCATCAAAACACACAATAGTATCTTGTGATAGGGAGAGTTCAAATCCACTTGCTACATTTTGTCCTGGGAATCCATTCTAATACAAGGGTCAAAACTAAGGTCGCATTAAGACTGGAAGAGTTGCTCACCCTAATTTGTTGGTCTTAGTGTAGAGATTGCACGTATTATTGGGGGTTACTTGAGAAGAAAATCCAGTGGGGAACTTCTCGATTTGATTTCGGGCTTAGATACCCTACCTTTGCACGTGGATCGGACTATCAATTGTTTCCCCAGGAATCATTGTAGTAATTGGTAACCTTAGTGTCCTATCTATTTAGGGTATTTACACAAGGTGAATATGGAGGGGGAAGTCTTCATGGTACCTGGAATCGATGTTGTCCAAACTCACTCAGGCTCCTTGGAGGGTATACCCACGATTATGTGTGGGAGCTTGCACCAAGGATTAATTTTGTTAAGTAGGTCGTCAACGTAAATTTTCCACCTGCTTTATCCCAAACCCTTCTTATATTGATTTCATGAAGTTTGATTTCATCACCAAATAGTGACTTCAAAATAAGAAGGTTTGCTTGCTTGGTTTGATTTCTAGATTTTATTAGTGAGTGATGTTTGTTTCTCTAGTTGGCCATAGATTTGTTTTGTTCTTTATTTGGTGCGACCAACATTGGCCTTCAT
>SNQJ01S0113426.1:10630-28408 GCA_010110895.2 Picea sitchensis
ATGAATTTTATGGGATGCATTTTCACTTTCAGGTGTCTTCTCTATTACAAAATTTTTCAATACTTCCATGATCTCCCCTTTTAAACCCTCCATCATCTCTTGTAGTTCATCTTTTGTAACTATTTTCTTTTGTAAATTATTTATGTCCCTACAAATTTCTTCACCTTCATCAAGAGTCCAAGTAGGATTTTCTGGAGGCTTAGTTGGTGTAGAAGTTCCATTTTTGGGTGGCATGTTGGCCAAGTATCACTTTTGAACCTTGATTTTGAGGTGGTTCTGCTAGACAATATTTCTTCTATTGTATCTCTCAAGTTTCGGCCCTTCTGGGTATGAAACTTTATTTTATGTAGTTATCTGATATTTCTTCTCTGAAATTCCACAGGTATGATCAAAATTGGATGTGCCAAGTGGAATTTACGGTAACTTCCCCACAACTTGTCAATTTTTTTCCTTTTTAGGAGATCTCACTTGTATAGAATGTCCCACACAAAATAATTGATATAAAATTCTGAAACTCTCACCCAAAATAATACAGACTATCCACGATCCAATGCAACTAGTCCCACTCAATTTGGATACTCTAGGAAGAATTTATGATTGTTTTACCTAGAACACCTTCTTGAGACTAGTCAATAGGACTAGTCAGATACCCTATCTTACACAAGGTGTAACTACAAATGTAAGATGACCCAGAAGCTGAAATTTTTACCATAGATACCTTACTAATTTTTTCAAATGGCCTCCATAAGGCAGGGTTTGAAACATTACAGAAACTTTTTTATAGTGAAAATTCCGTAATGAATCAGTTCAAGATGATTCCATAACCCTATCTTGTATAGGTTGTATCTCCGAAATTATAAGGCCTCAGAAGATGAATTTTTAACCCAATGTACCTTGATCTGTATACTAAATATCCTCCAAGAAGTTCATTCTAAAACATTGTATAAAAAAAGTTATAGCAAAAATTCCAAGGTGTCTCAGATGTAGCAGCAAAACCCCAAGACCTTGAGCTCTGATACCATATGTTAAGAACCAAATATCAATATAGCATAGAAAAACCTCAGAAAAAGTACTCAACGCCTTGAAAAAGAGATAATTTCAGATAATGAGCCTCTTTGAGGGGGCAACCTCCTTTTACCCCACTTAAATGTTCAAGTACAAGATGATTCAAAATGAAAATGTCTCCTTGGTATATATAGGGGACTAGGAGGTACTAATGGCCTAAATCCGACATAAATAAAATAACATTACTAATATAATATGCCCCAATTAAGGGGTAATGAGCCAATATTAGGGCTTAACATGGATCCTCTTCATCAAGCTCCAAGTGCACCTTTGTATGTCTTCTCCTCTCAATCTTCTAATCTCTTCTTGGGAAGTGAATGGGTTCTGATGGAGGAAGAAGAGCTAATTGGGGAATGCTGAGGCAATTCTCAAAAAAGGGCTGCAATTACTTGGGAAAGGAGGGGATGTGAAACGGGTAGAGTTTCACTATTCTTATGTCTAGATGTGGAATGAGACCCCAAAAAATCCTTTTATATGACAAAAGGATGGTTATTCAGTTGGGTGACGGGATATAGGTGGTGGATTAGTTGGAAAACTACCTAATATCCCATAATCTGAACGAATTCCTTGCAACTTTTTATTTTTTGTAGCTTTTTCAAGTATATGCAGGTCAGAATGGTGCATCATGCATATGTACGCTAGCTGTAGTGGTGCAGCAAGCGTATGTACGTGGGCAGTATTGGTGCAGGGTGCGTACATCTTCAAAAAAATGGTTTTCTAGAAGAGAAACTCAACAGTTCTTTGGAAAAAAATGCAGGTAAGAGGGACAAAGGCTAGGTATGCATGTGTAGAGAAATTTAGGGTTATAACAGATTCCCCCTAATGTGTCAGGTCAAAAGAGCATCTGATGGCCGAAATACATTACAAGATCTTCACCAATATACGAAACGAGTGAGCCCAGGACTAGAGTTCGGGAGGTGCCATCTGCAAAAATAACAATTGTCTCTTCGAGGTGGGCATACCCATTCTCAGGATTAAATAAATCATGGCTGCCAATCAAATACATTATAGATCCATGTCATATAAATATATAAAGTGTAGATGTGAGCAATACATAGTGGATATACATCTCAAAATCAAAGATATGCAAGTATAGTATCCATCTTCAAGAAGCCAATACCGCCCGATGGCTGGAGATGAGGTATTCATAGCTCAAGAAACAACTTCAAGATATTCAAAAATCAGGTAGGAGTAGAATCTGGGTGTATGATTTCACAACCCAGAGGTCTTCGATGACTCGTTGGGAAAATACAATAGGATCTCGATGATCACGCAGAGAACTTCGTTGATTTTGAATCAGGACTTGATTGGACTTTCGGGATGGTTGGGTCATGTGGTCAAGAGAAAAACTACAAAAAGGCCGACTCAGGTTGGGTGAAACTTCCCTTGGACAAAATCATGAAAGATGATCAGACTCAGGAAGCATGACATTGACATAAGTTCACGATGCAGGAGGCAAGGAAAACTCTCCATGTGTTTGGAAGAGTAACCAAAAAGAGGAGGATGCAACTCTATGTAGTGATAACAGATTCCTAAGGTAATATTAGATCCCAATGCTTGACGAAAAAATGGAAGGATGTGATTTCTCCAAGGGAGACTCATTGTGCTGCCAAAAAAAGAATATATATTTCTCGTCCCCTCTTTTTGGGTTTTTTTTTAATTTTTTTGTCTTTTTCAAATTTTTAAAGATCTTTTAAAAAGAATAAAGAATGCTACGTTACAAAGGAGGAATGAGTTTCACAAGAAAGCATACTAGTTCCAGGCGCAAAGAACACACTAATTCTCAAAGCAAGGAGACATGTGCCGGAAAAGGACACTCGAAGAAAATTCCTCCATGGGTCAAGGTGTCAGGTCGCAGAGGCAAAGTGATACAAGGCTTGCGTATAAGGCATGCTTCAAAGGTTCAGTTGAGAGAAACATGGAGCCAACATTAGGCCAAAGACGCAGAGATGCAAATGCGATTAGAAAGACACAATGAAACCCCCTTCAGTGTATTTTTAACGAGCCTAGAGAAGGTAAGCTTGGTAGTTTTTGCATGTTTAGAGAATCTGAAAAAACATAAAAGAAGACTCCAAGGGGTACCTTTTTCATAAATAGTCTAGTCGGTTCAAAAAAGGGGTAAACTTACACCAAAAAGACGTCTATTCAAAATCATTTTAATGAGTGTGACAAAGACAAGATCACTCGACAATGTTTTCAATTTTAAGGAGTTTGAAAAGAGATTAACTATGGACTCACTGCCTTTTTCTAGACTTAGTACCCTTAGCTCAAAAAAGTATAAAAGTTACTGAGGAGAAATCTCCCGGTGAGACGAATCTCCAGAGGTGTACCTTTTTCCAACATAATCCACAGACAGAAAAAAGTGGTAAACTCATGCCAGTAGAGGTTCTTCTAGACCATGTTAACGAGTGTGAAGGAACAATGTCACTCAGTGATCTTTTCAATTTTAGGAAGTCTGAAAAGAGCTTAACTATAGGCTCTGTGGGGGTTCCTTTTTCATAAGTAATCTCCAAGGCCCGAAAAATCGATAGACCAAAACCAAGGAGAATGTCCCTTTTTTGTAAATTTAGTCCCTCAGGCTCGAAAAAGGGTTAAACTTATACCTGAGAATACTATTCTAGTAAACCAAAGTTCCTAGAGCATACTTTTGTTCATAAAATTGACTATCCGGACCGAAAAAGGGGTAAACTACTACCAGACAGACGTGCCTTAAAGTTTGAGTTTGGCGAGCATGAAGGGAAACAAGATCGCTAGGTAATATTTTCATGTTTAGAGAATCTAAAAAGGGCTTAAATAAGACTTCATAAGGTTACTTTTCTCAGTTAATCCAGACAAGATCAAAAAGCATAAATACAGTCTCGTCGGATGTTGCTTTCGGAATTCAAAGCGAGCTTTAAAGACAACAAATATTGCTCATTTTGAGAGTCCTGAGGGTGAGGCCAAGAGTGATGGTGCATCAAATGAATGAGGCTCAATCTAGTAATCATGACAGGACTAACAAGGACTCTTGAGCCTAAAGTCATTAGAACAACATGGATGCCAAAATGTAACAATGATATATCTAGGGCATCCATGTAAAGGTAGGCTCTATCACCTAATCACGACACTTATAAAGCATAAATGATGGTTCTATGTCGCACTTCAGTGGGATCGATCCTATGGCAAAGCAGAAAAGACAATGAGATGCAGAAAGTGGAGGTGAAACCCTAACTTATATGCAAAAAGTTGGAAAAAATTAATTTTACCAAAGGACCTTTAAAAGTGACCCATCTCCCAAAAAGTTACCAAACCAAAAGGAAATGTGTATCATAACATCCAATAAGAAACTCAAGAATGGAATTAAATGATTTCCAAACCAGAAAAAACGATAGAAGGGGGTCAAAAAGTGGCAAAAAGGGCCAAAAAAGTCTATAAATAGAAGCTGACAGCTCATTTTCACCATTGCAACTTGAAAATTGACTAAAAGGTAAAAAAGACCCATTTGCTAAAGAAGATGATTCCGGGAGCTTCAATGGACGAAACGAACTTCCAATTAGAGAAAGTAAGTACAAACTGATCCCTCCTAGATTTCCATTCTTCCTTTTTGATTTTATTTTTGTTTTTTGGGGGGTGTGCTCCCCTAAAAATGAGAGGCCCTATTTGTACATGGGATTTCCAATGACATCCCATGTATGTACTCGGACATAAAATAGTCTACCTGCATACATACGCGAATGTGACCAAAACATCCCGCGTACACCCTCAAAAGCATGGAAAAATGAAGAATGCAAGAGATAACTCCCCTTTGAACTGTCATGGAACAAGATGTATGTCCACTAGAGAGAGAGGGAACATGAGGATATTGATATACTGGTTGATGAGGACCTTGTTTCCATCACCGCATTGAAACAATGTGGGTTATGGAAGTTCTTCTGGTGTCCTTTTATGAGGGCACAACCTAGGTTACTGAACACCCTAGTTGATTACTGACATCCATATGCAGAGGCTTTTATGATAGAGGGGCATTCGTTGACTCCAACGACTAAGGATATATACTTCTTGATTGGCCTCTCGAGGGGAGGGGAACCTGTCAATCTACACACCTTTCCCCTCGGGCCTTTCAACATTGAGGACTACATCATGATGCATTGTGAGGTTGGCATTGAAAATGTAGGTTCTCAAGTGCCCATTAACAAGATCACCAACTTGTCACTGAAGGTGATCATATTACTTATTTTTACAGATTACTAGATCTACGGCCCTTCACCAAGCTTCTCAGGCACACATGCATTGTGTAATTCAGTGCCAAGAGGCACATATCTATGACTAGAGTATGACCATGCTCACATGCATGAAGAGGTAGTTTACAAAGTGTCGAGAGAATAACAACAACAACTTCGAGTTTGGCACCATCCTATGATCGTTCTTCTTTGAGAGGGTGCCCAGTTTGAGTCCTAGAGAGACTGTACCGGGGCATGTGGCGTCCTTCCCAGTGGTATGTAGATGGGAAGCACTGCTACCATGACAGGGGGAGGAAGGACCATAGAGGCCTTCGACGACAAACTCTTCGAATGGTGGGCACGACAGATTCCATCCATAGAGGACTACCCCTATGCTAGAATCAACTTCTCCAAAGATCCAGACATGCTTGTACCTCCCGGAGAGGAGCGAGGAGAGATAGGTACATGTTTTTAAAGTTATTTAATATGTAATTTCTTTCATATATATCATTTTTATATGCATCCGAGTACTAAAATCTATGTATCTGTTATGTACAGATGTGGGACCAATGTGCCTGATAGAATTCACGAGGTCTCGGTGACGTCCTCGACCAAAGGCAGGGCCAACAATATCCGGTGGACCAACAACCACAGGGGGACCTCCAGCGGAAGAGGCTGAGAGGGTTTTGAGGCAGGTGGAGTGAAATCTCACTGCGCTCATTCGTAAAGTTCCCATGGCTGAGATCGAGGATCTCCTCCCTTCCATGCAGCCTCATGTAGTTGGGTGCCACGGACTTGGGTCCAAAGTTTTCGGCATTTGGCCAGCGTCGTCGTTCACTACGGCAGGGCCAATAGGCCCAAGATTAGATAGGCTATACTATTATGTGCCGAGAGCACTTTTTTATATTTTTTAGGGCATAAGCCCCATGATGTATACCGAACCTTATTTTTTGAGGCGTTCACACCCACCTATGTACTTTGACACTTTTTGACATATATATATACATACATATATCTTATCTATATATATATATATATATATATATATATATATTTACATCTTTATCGTCTTTTGGATCACATTTTTTTTTTACAAATGTATGTACATGTGTATGTGTGTGCTTCATTTTATGTGTGTGAAACATGCCAATATAATACTTGATTAGCTAGAGTATCTGTCATTTGATTTAATCTCCTAGGAACATGGCTATACGTAATGTAATCAAAGTAACGTTCTAAGAGACGTACCCTAAGGAAACGTAGGTGTAAAGTAGGATCATAAACACGTTAAACTCCATTTAACTGGGACACAACTAGTTGAGCGTCTAAGTAGACCCAGAGGTGAGAGATGATGTGAAACAAAGTGTCATAAAGCAACTCTATCACTGCGTTGTACTCGATGACATTGTTTGTGGTGTCACCTAGACAAATACCTTTGAAAGATAGCAACTGGCCTTAAGGTGTGAAAATCACCCAAGATGCTGAAGAAAGCCTCTGAGTGTGTCGGCTAGAACCATACACGAACCCAAAGAACACCTATGATTCACTTGACATCTTCCACAATAAAAAATATGACATAAATAACGACACGTCCATTTAACAAAAAGACAAAAAATTGTATAAGAACTATACATATGTACAAGAATTCACCCAGGCAACCAACCTAAGAGTAATACTTCTTGATGTAGAGCCCATTTCTAGTCTCCACCAAGGCATTTCCCTCAAAGTCAACCATATGATAAGCACCCTTATTTAAGACCTCCTTCATGATGAAAGGTATGAACCACATGGGTTTGAACTTGCCTGCCCCCAGGGGATCCTTGTATTGATCATAGACTAGGACATTATCTCCTTTGGAGAAAATATGAGGATGAACGAACCAATCACATTGACACTTGACTCATTGATTATGAGCCTCATTGGTTGAGGCTGCATCACAAAGTTTCTCATTCAGCTGCTTGAGATATAATAGGCGTTCCTCAAACGGTGAAGTGTCTGGAAGTAACTCCACTGCCAACTTTAAAGACGAGATCTGGAACTCAATAGGAAAGACTGCTTCTAGCCTGTATATGAGTTGAAAAGGTGAGAAATCTATGGCAGTCTTTATAGATGTTTGGTAGGCCCAAGATTTCGAGTACAACATCAAATGCCAATTTGAGTTGGCATAATTGATCGTTCATTGAAGAATATTCTTGAGGGACTTATTCACAGCTTCCACCTGACCATTCGCTTGTGGGTAGTAGGGTGATGAATGTTCTTGCCGCAACCCAAGCTTTGATGTTAACTCATACATCATTTTATTTTGGAAGTGACTGCCATGATCAGTGACGATCTCCTTCAGGATGTCGAACCTTGCTACTATTTGGTTAAAAATGAAGAGAGATTTTGTTTCTCCATCATTGTTAAATGTTGGCATAGCCTCGACCCACTTTGTGAAGTATTCTACCCCTACGATGATATAACGATGCCCCCTGGATGAAGCCAGGTGACATGTAGTAAAATAAATCCCCCACTTAGTGAAGGGACCAACCACAATGATGGGAAACATGGGAGAAGGATGTTCCTGCATCTTTCGAGAGAAAATCTGACACAGGTGGCACTTCTTGACTGACTCAACGCAATCTTTAATTAACATAGGCCAAAATTAACCAGCACGTAGAATGTTTTGGGTTGTTTCCAACCCATACAAATGACCATCACATGCTCCATTGTGGCAGTCATTAAGAATGAGCTTTCTTCCTTGTGTATAAGGCACTGGCGAAGAATGAAATCTACACCTGGACGATACAAAGTGTCATCGAGTATGGGATAGTTTTGTGCCTGATGTAGAATTCCTCGACGCTCGTCACGAGAATCAGAAGTAGGGCACTTAAAAGTTTGGAGATAGAATAGTATATATCCATACCAGGAGTCTAAATATGCGATCAGAAAAATATCTCCTTTGATAGGTGATTCTTCGGGCGTAACATCACTTGATTCGACTGGAAATTCTAAAATAAGTTCCGCAAAGACCAATGAATTTTTATATTTCGTGGAAACAAAATCCAAGTCCAATTCCTGGAGGATTAAAATCAAACTACTGATCTTTTCATCAATTACCCGTCGTGTCAACACATATTGAAAGGGATTCACAATAGCAATGGCAGTGGTCTTGCGAAGTAGAATTTAATGACGGAACCGCTGGACAACATGCATTATTGCCAATGTAATTTTCTCAACATGGTAATAGTTGAGTTCCAACCCAACCAGGCCTCGAATTAGGTAATAAATAACATGATCTTAGAGTAGATCGTCCTATTGAACCAAGACCATGTCAATGGTTGACTCTTCAATGACCAAGTACAACAAGAAATATCTTTTATAATCAGGAGGTCGAAGTAGAGGGGAATATGTAAGGGCACATTTCAATTCTTCAAAAGAGTGTTGAGTGGCTTCATCCCAACAGAAAGGGACTCCCTTTTTAAATAGATGCATGAACCCTTTAGTGATCTCAGCATAGTTTGTGACAAAATGCCAAAGAAATTTTTCTTTCCCCTGTAAGCTTTGAAGATGGGGTATTATGCATGGGGGAGGAACCTAAACTATCACCTCAACCTTAAGAGGATCAATCGTGATTCCTGTTGTTGAAACTATAAAACCTAAGAGATGACCTGATGTCATGCAGAAACTGCATTTGTTAGGATTCAAGTAAATCTGATAGTAATGACATCATTCAAATTTTAGTCGAAGGTGTGTGGGATGATCAGATATCTTATGAGAGCATGATGCTAGATCATCAAGATAATCCTCGACTATATGTCTAAGGTCGTGGAAAGAAAAAGACATGGCCTGCTAAAAAGTGGCTCCAACATTCTTCAGGCCAAAATGCATCTTACGATAAGCAAATGTGCCCCAAGGATAGATAAAATTTGTTTTATGCTGGTCTTCAGGTTTGATCTAAATCTGGTTATATCCCGAAAAACCATCCATGAATTAAAAAACCTCACAACCTCCACAGTCATCGACAATTTGATCGATGAATGGGGTGGGGAAATTATCTTTTCGATAGGCCTTGTTCAAGTCATGGAAGTCCATGCACATGCGAGTCATACCCTATTTTTTGTTAACCAGAAAGGGATTTGACACCCATTTCGTCAACTGTACAGGGTATATAAAATTGGCTTTAAGAAATTTCTCTACTTCAACCTTAATCACTGTCGCTTTCTAAGGATTCACCAGATGAAGCTTCTGTCGGACTGGCTAGGCATCAAGATAAGTCGTTATCTCATGTTCGACGATTCTTGGATCAATGCCTGGCATTTCCTTGTAATACCAGGAAAAAACTTCGCGGAATTCCTTAAATAACTTCGTATAAATTCGAATCTCTTTGGGGGAGCATTCCACTCTGAAGAAAACATTATCCACTATGCTCGGGGTTCTGGAGATATCTATAGGGATATTTTGAGTGATACTCACCATATTACCCTCAGTGTAAACTGTGTGCATAACCAGAGGATTAACATGACAAGACCTATCTCCATTCATAGTCAAAACAACCTCACCTACCTCTATTCTTCTGAACTCTGGAAGGAAGTATGATCTATGATGGGGATCATCCAAGGGTCTGTCTAGACCAGTCAATGCTTTGAGAATCACCTCATCTGAGGGAAATACTAGGTATAAATATTTTTTAGTGGAAAGGGAACCTTGAGCCCAAATAGGCTTGAGAACTAGATCTAAACCATGTGCGGAAATCAGATCAAGGTCGGTCTAAGCTTGTTGGACAATGTTGTATGCAACTTATGCCATGGACAAGGGCATGGCCATGCCAGAATGCCCTGTCTCTTCCATCGAGTCCTATGGGGAAGGGAGGGTCCATAGATCATGAAAGTAAGTTGCTCAAAACAATGACATTTGATAAATTGCATCCCTAGTTTGGTCGGGGGTAGTCGATATAAGCTTGACATTGCTAGAAGGATGTGGGTAATCAAAAGTACCCATCAATGATGGAAACAAATCAACCCCTATGTTGACAGTGTCGGGCTGAGGGTTATCAATCATTGGATCATGGATGACTCTGATGAAGGGTCAGGACGGGAGAAAGACAACTGGTCAATGGTCACGATTAGATGCTTGTGTGGAGACAACAAGACCTGAAAAACTATGACAACCATTGCATGCATTGCATAGGTCCAAATCCTTCCTAACAAAAGGTTGTATTCGAGAGGCACATCGACCAATTCAACTTCAACGCAGACTGTCTTTCCTCCTAACTGTCTGGGGGAAAAAGAAATGATTCCATGTGGTCTGAATGAATGACCATCGAATTCCGTAAGTAATGTAGGCGACGGAGAAAAAATGGCTTGTCCAATGGCCTTCCAACATGCCAACGACATCACACAAGTCAAGGTTCCCTCGCCAACCACCATACGAAAGATATTCCAATTAAAATATTTTTGGGTGTAAGCCACTACTATCTGAAACCCAACGTGGTAAGGGAGATGAGGTTTCAAGTCGGTTGGATCGAGAACAATCGCTCCCAAATTACAACTCTGCCAGTCCAGGTGGATACTTGATTCTTTTCTCTATGAGAGAATAGAGGACCTCCAAAGTGGACATGATAACAGATTCTTTCTCTATGAAGGGAAGCTCTAGAGGACCTCCAAAGTGGACATCGTGCAAGGGGTTTGTGCCAAATAATCCATAATAGATTAGTTCTAGGAATCCCTCATGTTCAGATTATGAGAAGATTTATTAAGAGTACCTTTGGGGACATGTTTCATTGTTTCACCCATCGTCTTATCAATCTAGAGAGGACCTGGTGGGTTTGTGGTTTCTTTACACTTTTCGACAGATTCTGGAATTTTGTAATCTCATGTCCTGGTCGCTATATGAGTGTCACCTTTCAACATGTAAACATTCACAACCAAGGTATTACCAGTAGACGTGGGGGGTCCTTGACTCCCCCCTTCCATTCTCGAAGATGCTGAGGCATGACCCATGTTTTACCCATGTGGAAATGGGTTCATCAGCACAACAGGTTGTTGATGTGCCAATATCTTTTGGGCCTCTACAAGTCAAGGGCACAGGTGAGTTGGGTGGTCTTATGTGTAAAGGTTACATGGATACTTCAACTTTCTCTTCTCTGTGTTTCCCCTGCCAACTTTTTTATTATCCTTCTTATCCCCTTCACCCTTCTTGTTCCATTGTTTTTTCTTTCCTTTAGGTTGTTGGTTGGCCTTCGGGTTCATCAACCGCACACTATGTACGTCTGATGTTTGGGTAGGGGAAACAACTTAATTGGAGGTCTGACTGGCCGTTGTCTGTTGTATTGACAATTGTTGCAATTTATTTGACAATAGATCAGTGGACTTTCCTTGTGTTGAACCAACTATACCATCGGCATGTGGTCCATAATTTTATCTGGTCTTGTTGAGGATGGATCGTGGTGCATCTGGCAAGATCTCATAGAGTAAGCTAGACTGAGAGTAAATTAGTTCGAGTTGTTGAGCTATCATTATTGCCTCCTCCTCTGAAAACACTCCTGAAGTTGCAACATCCTTGGATAAAATAGGCACCAAAGTATTCAGGAGCTACTCCAACAAGAAAGCTAGTGGGACCTATACCTTAATTAAGCTCTTCCGATGCCGCCATTCTCAGATGTGATCTGAGATATGATCGGCCTTAGTCTGCTCAAATTTTTCCAGCAACTTAGTGCCAGCATCGTATCTCACAGGTAGTTGGAAATGGTTTAGGAAGACCATCGCCAAGTTGCTAAAGTAAGAATACCTTGAATGGTGGAGCTCAATATAATGTTTCATGGCACCCCTGATAAGAGTGTGTTGAAAAAGGTGTAACTGTACGGAGTCGTCTCGCAACGAGTTTGACGAGGACCACAAGTGGAAATTTGTCACATGATCACCCGGGTCTTCACCATGCTTGCCTTCAAATTTTGGAATATTTGACGGCAACTTAGTCAACATGGGGGCCAACGTGGATCATGACAAATTGGTTCGTTAAGAAACCTTGACAAGTCTGGCGGATCTAGCATTGCCGAAAACAGTAGTTTGGGTTGGGTATTATGTACAGGAAAAAGGGGGCCTAGAGTTTGACTGGCACTAGGTTGCTAGGAAAATTTGGGTTGTTTCCCAAGGTTTTAGTAGAAACTGTGGCCTTAACCAACATATAGAGACTGCGTTTGTTGGCATATCATCAGTTGATTCCCATAATTGGATGACGTGGGTTGGGCGGGGATTTCTCCCTGCGTTGTGTTCCAAATATTTTTTAAGGGGATGCCCCCATTCGATCCGACAACTATAGGTGTTGAACCTTACATGGGGTTCCATTAACCATGGAAGGGGTTTCCCCCGACTGACATCCCTTGCAAGGGAACTGATCCTTGCCAAGGATTCCAAAGTCCTTATGAGGAGAAAAATCTTGTACTTCCCCCTGTGTAGGAATAGTACCCTGCATAGGATTCTGTTGTCCAAAACTAGGGTTTCCCCCAACTGAGATGATAGTCGAACACACCGAACAAAGAGAATGACATGGATCCCATCGACATAATGTAAGATGAAAGTCCTAAATTGCCTGCTCCAAACAAGATGTAGTTAGCATTCGACCCGATGGGTTGCTGAAAAGCACCACCTGGCGAGGGGGACGGAGTAGGTATATGTCCCCCACCATAAGGAATAGCATTGAAGGGGACTGAAGTGCCCCCAGTAGACCCTTGCATGGAATATTTTTAGCTCCCTACCCCCATACCCATGGTATGTAAGGTGGAGTAGGTAAGGACTGAATTTGAATCAAGGTCGGGCATCCCATATGAAAATGGAGGGCCTATCGCACTCTGCGTAAATGGATAAGTGGTCATCGCTGATGACGGTATCATACCACTGCACGAGGTAGAGGGAGTCAAGACCACTGTGGTCCAAACTGGTGAAGGTGGGTTAGGAGGCATCATACCCCCTGTAGTAGTAGCTGAAACATGAGTATGAGGAATCCTGGATGAAGTAGCAACATTTTCTTCCATAGTTTCTTGTAATATTGTTTGATGCTCATAAGGTGTCACCCTCGAAGGGACAACTTGTACCAAGATTGGTGCCGAAAAGTCAGTGATCGGAGGGTTGGATGGTCTAAGAGATTCTGCTCCAAGGTGAAAAATAGTAGGTTCCTCTGGAGTTGACTAATCTCCTCTTGGAGTAGGCTCAGGCACAATTTCATGTGGTTCGGTCGCTTCGAATGACCCTTGTTGGTCAATTTTTGGTCATAACAATGGCAATGGTGGCTCTAATGCAACCGACGACAGACCCTGAAGCATTCACGACCGGTGAAGTTCTTGAACCTCCACTTTGTGAAAATATAAATGACACAGTAAGGATTTAACTAGTGTTTAAAACCAAGCACACAATAGAAAAATTCCTATAAGATAAACTAAGAAAACCACTATCTAGTAGGAAGAAAAGTTACGCCAGCCAACACTAGAGAAACTTACCGGTGCAAGTGCAACTCGAACACGGAAGCACCCTCTGGGTATACTCTGGAAAGTGTGACCTGACACCTGCCCTAGGTACCATGGTATACCCCTGCAGTCACCTGTGTAAGTCCCTAGAATACATGCAACTAAGTTGTCAGCTCTCAAATAGTCACCAGGCAAGTACAATCGATAGTCGACTGGACCGAAATGAGTAGGATAACATGTCTGAAACATATCGAGGGTATCGAAAGGAAGTTGTCTAGAAGACAACAAAGGATATTTAATGGATTTGAGGTCCACAAAGCTTCATAGGAAAATGTGAACTATAGTATTCCCACGACAGATCCTCAATATGTGTTCCCCACTACGTTTAGTCCGGATTTGGAGGGGTTATCTTCACTTCCTTTCCTCACATGACCTCGTGTTTAGCCCCTATGTTAGAGGGGGGTATCAGATAACTTTCATGTCATTGGACTTTAAAACTCCCTAGCTCTGACTCTGATGTTTGTTTAAAATCCTTGAAGAGTTTCCTCTCCAACCCAATTCAAGGCCCTAAGCCTAAACTAGTTGGTTGACCCTACAAACATAAAAGTCTAATTAATTTTAGATTTAGCGTTCATTTTAATGGATTGATTTAACTCAAAGGATATGGTGGTGAAACTAGTGATGTTATGAAAGAAGAAAAGAGGAGAAAAGATGAAACTCAGAAAGCAAAATTACTTCTAGTCAAAAGTAAAGATTTACAACTAACTCTTTGTAACCAACTTTTTTGTAACTAAATTTTTCCAAGATCTTTAAAAAGAAGACCTAAAACGAAATTTTTCTTGACTACAAGCTACTTAAGTTTCAATAAATCAGTAAAGAACTTAAAAAATGAACTTTTTTTCCTTTCAAGTAAAATAACTAACTCCAACTACTTTACCAAACTGAAAATGAAAAATTCTTTTTTTTTTAATGCTTCAAACAGGAAAAACCTGAAATAAATATTTTTTCTCTTTTCTCAAAGAAAATGAAAGGGTTAAAAGAACAACAAGACAAGACTAACACAGATATTTGACCTACTTTGGATCGAAGGGAATCACTAAAGAAACCAACAAGGCAGATCAATAATTCGAAGACTTGCTTAAAACCCTTTCAGAAGAAAACACAAGACACTTCAAAAATATAAGTAAACTGGATTCTAACCCAAGCTATGGTTGTAAAAACAGAGACTCTGAACTATATCAAGAAACCCTGAGAAGTATAAAACTCAATCAGGAAAGAGGTTGGCTGCCTTTTTTTCAAAAACAATTTCTTGAACCAGGTACGCTATTGTTGCTTCAGCAGCCTGCATATGTACATCGGTTGTTTATTGAACATGGCGTGTATGTACATAGGCTGACCCAAAGTAGGGTGCACACACCTATGTACTTCCTCAAAAAAACAAAAAAAAACAAACAGTCATATAGGACAGGGAGAACTGGTATGGCTTTAGAAGGTGACCATAATCCCTTAAAAGACTCAGAAGACTCAATAGAAACTCAAAAGGAAGAAAAACCAATTAGACACCCAAAATCCCCTAGAACCCTAGAGGCTTCCCCAGTATGGTCGTCAATTCGGATAGCAGGAAAAAACCCCCTATGACTACACTAGGGTTCATAATGTAGGAAGATCAATTAATTGTCTAAAAGTCAACTACTTCTCTACACTACCCCAAACATACCAAAACTCATACAAGAAAAGAAAAGATGAGAGGGATCAGATAACTATACCTCTACTCCATGTCTGGTGATGATCCCCTCGTGCTTGAAAGCTTTGTTGACTGCACACCTCCTCCCAAGGTTGACCTGCATTCAAATATTAACAAACAGAAATCTACAAGCATGCTATTTTATATACGAATTAGTGTTAGATGTTAGAATGTCAAAACATAAACCAATAAAGCATTCGATACAACATGATTTGGGATAGGAAAAGTAATTCTTTTATTAATAACTTAATGGTTATACCTTTACAACCAAAGTTGGCTATTGCTCCATGAACCTGGTCTGGGATCCTCTTCACCAAGCTTGAAGTGCACCTTTGTATGGCTTCTGCTCTCAACCTTTTGATCTCTTCTTGGGAAGTGAATGGGTTCTGATGGAGGAAGAAGGGCTAATTGGGGAATGCTGAGACAATTCTCACAAAAGGGCTGCAATTACTTGGGCAAGGAGGGGATGTGAAATGGGCAGAGTTTCACTATTTTTATGTCTAGATGTGGAATGAGACCCCAACACCTCCTTTTATATGACAAAAGGATGGTTATTCACTTGGGTGACAGGCTATAGGTGGTGGATTAGTTGAGAAACTACTCAATAGCCCGTAATCTCAACGAACTCCTTGCAATTTTATTTTTTTCAACTTTTTCAAGAATGTGCGGGTTGTAATGGTGCAACATGCATATGTACATGAGCTGTAGTGGTGCAACAAGTGTATGTACACAGGTAGTATTAGTGCAAGGTGCATACATCTTCAAAAAATTGTTTTTTTAAAAGAGCAACTCAATAATGCTTTGGAAAAAAATGCAAGTAAGAGGGCCAAAGGCCAGGTATGCATGTGTAGAGAAATTTAGGGTTATAGCACAGGGTTCCTACAGAAACACACTATCTTCCTGCAATGTTGCAGGAGGGATAGAATAGGTAGAATAAGTAGGAAAATTTTGCAGCTCAACATTGTAAGAGGGATGTTATTCTTTATTTCTTTTAGGGTGTGGGATGGATTGAGTAGGAACTTGTGTTGGACATGGAGGATTTTGATGGGCAAGTAGGTGTGGCTGATTTTTTTGTTGAAGATCTTGTGGAAGGTATGGGGGGTATTTTTTTGCTACAAGATGAGGGAAAGTAGTGATTCCAACATGTGATGATCCATACCCAAAATGTTGGTGGGAATTATAGTGAGGTGGCCAAGGCTTCCATGGTATTGGATTGTTCTATGATCGATTATGAGAACAAGAAAATGGAGGGATAGAGTTTCGAACCATACATGTAAGCCAAGGTTGCATTTTTTGTAGTGTCATTACATAAAGTGAACTTGCAGCTTTTGTATTTCCTTGATATGTTGTTGTCATCCTAGGTAAGGAAGGGAAACTATATGTGGAATGATTCAATTCACATATGCCACAAATTTCGATACTATCCAAAGGACAATCCCTTGTGGGATGTTCCTTCCGGCACTGAGAGAAAAATATGGATAAATTTTTTTCAAAATCATCTTTCTTTCTCTTTACCTATAAAATATCCAATTGTAAATTTAAATAGTTGAGAATATCAGTTTTAAAATTTTCAAATAAATTACCAATTTCATCTCTTGTAACTCATGTTCCTACAATAGATTTCAAAAATCGAGAAGAAAGTTCTCTAGAAGTACTCTTACCAATCTTGAAGTTTCCTTTTGAATACCTTCTACATAACTCACAAACATCATTGTATGGTAATGAAGAGACATCACATGTTCCCATCAAGTTTAAGAGTTCTTAATATTCATCTTGGATTTCTTTGAGCAAGAGTATTTGCAGATTCTCTTTCCCCAACTGTCTTTGTTTTTATTTCTGAAGTTTGTATTGAATTTTTTCCACTTAATCTTCCAAAATTTCATCTTCCCCTTATGTCATTCTAAATATATATTCATTGTCCCTGCAATAGTATTGATACTTCTTTAAGAATACATTCTTCATGTCTTCCCTAGTTTGAATTCAATTCCCACCAAGGCTTGTGAACCATTGGAGAGATTCTCCTTTCAGAGTAAGAGGAAACACCTTCAACTTTTGAACATTAGTTTAATAATCATATCCTCTACAAAGCAATTCAAATTCAAATAAGAATGCATATGGGTCTTCACTTTCCAAACCGTGAAAATTTGGTAGAGCGGATGGGGGAATTATTTGCATTGGTGCCACTTCTCCTAGATCTATGATGATGAATTCAAAGGTAACAATTCCTTCCCTTTTAGATTCTGTTAACTCCCAAAATAGCACCATAATTTTGGTTGGGTTTTACGGTGGATAGCATGGCTATTGATGGTTTCCTCAATTCATTGTTGAGT
>SNQJ01S0113427.1:0-14639 GCA_010110895.2 Picea sitchensis
GAGGCTTATTATCTGATATTATCTCTTTTTCAAGGCGTTGAGTACTTTTCTTGAGGTTTTTCTATGCTATATTGATGTTTGGTTCTTAACATATGGTATCAGAGCTCAAGGTCTTGGGGTTTCGCTACTACATCTGAGACACCATGGAATTTTCGTTATAACTTGTTTTCTACAACGTTTCAGAAGGAACGGCTTGGAGTGTATTTCGAAGACGGATCAAGGTACTTTGGGTTCAAAATTCAGCTCCTGAGGCCTTATACTTTCTGAGATATAGCTTGTACAAGATAGGGTTCTGGAATCATCCTGAAATGAGTCTTTGCAACATTTTCACTATAAACAACTTTCTGTAACGTTTCAAAACCTGAAATCTGGGGGCCATTTACAGAAATTAGTTTTATATCTGTGGTAAAAAGTTCATCTTTTGGGTCATCCTAAATTTGTATATACACTCTGTGTAAGATAGGGTATTTGACTAGTCCTATTGACTAGTCTCAAGAAGGTGTTCCGGGTAAAACAATCATAACTTCTTCCTAGAGTATCCAAATTGAGTGGGACTGGTTGAATTGGATCATGTACAGTCTGTACTATTTTGGGTGTGAGTTTCAGAATTTTATATTAATTATTTTGTGCGGGGCATACTATACAAGTGAGATATCTTGGAAAGGACAAAAATCGACAAGTTGTGGGGAAGTTACCGTAAAGTCCACTTGGCACATCCAATTTTGATCAGACCTGTGGAATTACAGAGAAGACATATCAGAGAAATACATAAGGGAAAGCTTCATACCCAGAAGGGCTGAAACTTTGGAGATACAATAGAACAAATATTGTCTAGCAGAACCACCTTGACTATTCCTGAAGGTGTTCTCCGTAAAACAATCATAACTTCTTCCCAGAGTATCCAAATTGAGTGGGATCAAAGTTGAATTGATCATGGGCCCAGACTATTTTGGGTGCGGGAGTTCTTGTGTAATCTTATATTAATTATTTTGTGCGGGCATACTATACAAGTGAGATATCTTGAAAGGCACAAAAATCGGCCAGTTGTGGGGAAGTTACCAGAAGTCCACTTGGCACATCCAATTTGATCGCACTGTGGAATTACAGAGAAGACATATCGAGAAATACATAAGGGAAAGCTTCATACCCGCATGGGCTGAAACTTTGAGATACAATAGAACAAATATTGTTTAGCAGAACCACCCTAAAAATTCAAGGTTCAAAGTGATACTGCCAACATGCCACCCAAAAGGGAACTTCTACACCAAATAAGCCTCCAAAAACTTCTTCCAATTTTACGAAGGTGAAGATATGGGGACATAAATGAACTACAGCTAAGATGGATTCAATGGAACTAAGTTGACACTAAGATGGATTCAATGGAAGGTTGATACTTCAAGATGGATTCAATGGAATCCAAGTTGATGCCACTAAGATGGATTCAATGGAATATGTTACACAAGATGGATTCTATGGAATCTAAGTTGGATACCAAGATAGATGGTTTTAAAAGGAGATCATGGAAGTATTGAAAATTTTCCTAATCGAAGACACCTTAAAGTGAAATGCATCCCATGAAATTCATGGATGTGGACACAAGGAAGGTGAACTAAGAATGGAGAAACTCCAACTTTGGTTTGAAGACCAACCATGTTCCTAAGATTGACATGAGGAAGTTTGATGGCAAGGATCCAAATACATGGATACTTCCCGATGGAGGAATTTTGATCTCCATAATGTGCCACATAACACAAAAGGCAATTTTAATTGCTTCTTTATATTTAGAACCTAATCACTTGTTTGGTATCGATGGATTTGTTCTCTAAATCACTCGCCACTTGGAAAATGTTCACGAAGAAATGATATCACACTATGAGGATTACACAAGGAGCAATACCTTCTTTAGCCAATAATTGATAAATCTCAAAAGGGTTCAGTTAATGAGCACATTGAAAAACTTCCAAAGATTGAATATAAAGGTAACCGACATTCTAGATGAGCACTCGACGATGTATTCTATAGGGAACTTTAAAAGATAACATTCAACATGAGGTTCTCCTTGGGAACCCAAATAATTGGAGAATGCATTGCTGTGGCAAGAAATGTTGAAAGTGTAAAATATGGCTATGGCTACTCAGGAAGGACATATCCTAACATCTAGAGAGAACAATGCTCCTTCCTAAACACATCAACCTACAAGTTGACACTTCAACAATGGAGGAAAGAAAAGCAAAGGTTTATGCTTTAATTGTGACAAGCTAGTACAAGAAGGGACATAAGTGTGGTGGAGAAGAAATTATTCCCACATAAATTGTGAAGAGGGAGAAGAACAAGAACAAGAACCATCTCAAGATGAAACGTAGAAGCAATTTCGTCCCTAAGAGTTGACTCCACCATATCATGTAATGCATTGATGGAATTAGCACTCCTCAAACCCTCAAGATCGAAGGATACATCAAAAAGAAAAGGTAATAGTCCCACTGATTCCGGCAGCATCTATAATTTCATTCACCTAAATTAGCCAAAGATCTCAATTGCTTTGTATATCCAAATACAAAGTTTCAAGTAATGGTTGCACATGGAGGAACCATCAATTGCTCAGGAAAATGCAATAAGGATCAATTTTACTATGGGGAATATGTAACGAATAGTCCAATGATTGCTATACCCATGGTAGTGATGTTGTCGTACCAGGAATCCAATGGTTACAATCATTAGGAACAGCGCCTTTTAATTTTCAAGAACTTTTCATGAAATTTTTATTGGAAGGAAAAGAAATTGAGTTGAGGAGTATCACAGCCCCAGAAGGTGATAAGCTCTAATGGCATGACAAAATTATTGAAAAAAGGGCATCAAGGTATTATTGGGTAAAAATATGCTCACTAGATGTTCAAACATCTGCTATCTATTCCTTTAGATTCCAAAGGATCATTGATAAGCATCTCCAGTGCATTTGGAAGATATTCCTATACACACCTGTGAGGTAACTAAATCAAGCTTGAACAACTTAAAGAGTGATGTGTAAAGCTCCCCGCCTTGACCACTCCATACTTCACAAAACCTTTATTGTACAAATGTGATGCATCGGGAAATGAATTATGCTCGCCTCTAATGCAAGAAGGAAGGCCCTTGGCTTGAAAGTCAACCACTCAAGGGAAAGAAATTAAACAAACCCACTATATAATGAAATGATGGCAATGTTCATTACGCATTGAATAAATGGCGCCCTTACCTAATAGGTAGGCACTTCAAGGTCAAAACATCATGATAGTCTTAAATAATTTCTTGGAACAAAGACTATCTTCGTAAGAACAACAAAATGGGTAACCAAGATCGGTTATGATTTTGAAATCGCCTATAAAAAGGGGGAAGCAAATGTTGCGGTAGATGCACTCTCACGAAGGATGAAGACATTGAGGTCTTTCCAGCTATCTCATCATCCAACCCGATTGGATAATAGAGTTGTAAGTGATGAATGGAAGAATGACGAAAAACTGTGGACTCTCATTGAAAGGCTGCGTTAAGATTCCAGTGCATCGATACATTTACATGGAAAATAATTCACTATGGTACAAAGATCGCTTATATTTTATGTAAGAACTCCCAACTCAAATAAAAGGTGCTATTTGAACCGCGACACCTCCAGAAGGGCACTCGGGATTTTTGAAAACTCACCATAGAGTCATCAAGAAGGATTTTGGATGGCCTTAAACCGATGTTCAAAGGTTTGTAGTACTGTGATTTTACAACAAAATAAGGTGGAAACAATTAAGACCCCTGTGTCTTTTACAACCATTATCCATCCCAAGTCACTGAGGAGGTTTTGGATTTCATCACAGGGTTACTAAAGTCTCAAGGAAAGAGTGTCACCATCATGGCGCATTGTTGATAGATTGACCAAGAACACACTTTCGTACCCTCTCACCCCCTTCAAAGCTAGTACAGCTTAAGCCACCACATTCATGGAGACAAATTAAAAGCTACATGGCAACCCAAAAGATTATTGTGGGTGACAGAGATCCCATCTTCAACGGACACTGATAGAACAATTTTCTTTGTTTAAATTAAATTGGCTCATAGCTCATCCTATCATCCTCAATCTGATGGACAAAACCGAGATAGTGAACAAAATGTCTAGAAGGCTACCTCGCTTTGCTTTGTCTCGATAAACAAGCACAATGGTTCAAATGGTTACCCTATGTAATGGTGGTATAACACTTCCTTTTCACACTGCAACAAAATGACACCATTACGTATGCACTTTATACCACCTCCTTCCATCACTTCTTCTCTAAAAGAAAAATCTAAAGTTCAAGCAGTTGGAAGATCACATCGGTGAATCAACAACAAGTTCTCCAAATCCAAGAACAACTGACCATGGCACAAAAATCGCATGAAACAACAAGTCAACATCGAGGAAAGAAGTTTTAAGTAGGATTGGGCATTTCAAGACTACCATACAAATGATGTCCCTACAAGCCAAGAAGGATAATAAATTACTAAAGTACTATGGCTCCTATAGCAAAGCTGCAAAAGATTGGTACTATGGCATACAAATTGGAGTCAGCTCGCTGCCTTCTCACGAAAGTACACTCAGTTTCCATGTTTCATGCTTAAAGAAAGCTATAGGAGACAAGATCCCAGTTAAAAATATATTTCCAAAACTTGACGAGGAAAGAAAAATGATTTGGAGCATGAATCCATCACTAACACAAGAATTGGCCAATCGAAATAGATCCATTTCAGAGTATCTCATTAAATGGAGGAAACTACCAACCCAAGATTCCACTTGGGAAGATGAGTCTTTATACAGTAAGCATCCAGAGTTACCAAGCATTGCAGACAACACTTAACTCAAGGGGGGCACACAAGCCCCACATTGGTTCATTACCACTCAATTGGGGCACATTAGATTAGTAATGTTATTTTATTTATGTCGGCCATAGGACATTAGCTGTAATTTAGATTAGTAATGTTATTTTACTATGTCAGCTTTAGGCCATTGGGAACCCTCCTGTAGTCTCCTCTTCCTATATATACCAAGGAGACATTTTCATTTTGAATCATCTTGTACTTGAACATTTAAGTGGGTTAAAAGGAGGTTTCCCCCTCGAAGAGGCTTATTATCTGATATTATCTCTTTTTCAAGGCGTTGAGTACTTTTCTTGAGGTTTTTCTATGCTATATTGATGTTTGGTTCTTAACAATTTACATGAGTAGTGATAAATATTTCCATGAATTATTTCCAACTATGTATTTATTTCATTGGTAATGTACTATACCAAGACTTAATTCATTCTTTCAATGTGACGATAAATAATCGACATATTTCATTGTCCTAAACACTTTTAATATTTTGACGAGCAATGTTAAACTTATTAAGGTGCATGAATGTAGAGACCCTTCACCACCAAAATTCAAGTTTGAAAAAAGATCAATTTTCCTAATTGAGATGCCACCTAAGGGTCTTGGGAGACTCAAAGGGTGGTCTCATACAAAGATGTGGAGAGGGGCCATGGGATAGTTAAAAAAATTATTAAAATGACTCCACATGGGAAAGATTATCATTAACCTTCCTTCTAGTGCTAATTTTATTGACAGTTCTGTGTGATCTTGATCAATAGTAGGGGTTACGATGAGTGCGAAGTTCCAATTATACCTCACACCATTTGGAATAGGGAACCCATCCAAATTTTGGCACAACATCCATTAATAGATTTAGGGTTTACCAATTTCCTCCCAGTCCATTGGTGATGGTTTCTATTATAGCCCTAAAATGCCCTACTCATGCATACATGGCCTTGGCCCTCTTACTTGCATATTTTTCCAAAGCACTACTGAGAATCTCTTCTTAAACAAATATTTTTTAGAAGGTGTATGCGCCATGCACCATTACAACCCGTGTACATACACTTGTTGCACCACTATAGCTAGCATACATATGCTTGTTGCACCACTATATCAAGCGTACATATGCTTTCTCCACCATTACAACTTGCATATGCTTGCAAAAGTTGCACAAATTAAAAAGTTGCAAGTAATTCCTTGAAATTCATGGGCTATTGGAAGTTTCCCAACTATTCCACCTTCTATAGCCTGTCACCCAACCGAATAACCATCCTTTTTTCATATAAAATGAGGTGTTGGGGTTTCATTTCACATACAAGCATAAGAATAGTGAAATTATGCCCAATTTCACTTCCCCTCCTTGCCCAACATCTTGTTTCCCTTTGTGAGATATTGCCTCAACATTCCCTCATCAACCCCTTCTCCCTGCATTCAATCCATTCCCTTCTTTAAGGTGATCAGAATACTGAGAGAAGGAGTCCATTCAAGGTGCACTTGGAGCATGGAAAATAGGAGCTCGGACCAGGTTCGCGGAATGGTGGCCGACACAGATTTTAAGTTGTAATATTTGTATGATGAATAAAAGAATCACATTTTCCTATCCCAAATGATGGTGTTTTGAGTATTTTGCATTGATTCATACTTAGCATTTAATATATAACCCTAACTCATGAATATAATAACATGCTTGTAGTTCTTGTTTTCCTGTATTTGGATGTAGGTCAGCCTTGGGAGGAGACATGCAATCATTGGAACTACCAAGCTTGAGGAGATCATCACTAGATGTGGGATCAAAGAAGGTATAGTTACCCGATCTCTTCTCTTATTTTATTTCTTTACATTCATTTTGGTATGTTTGGGGTAGAATAGAAAATCGATTGAATTTTAGACGATTATTTGCTCTGTCCACATCTTGAACCCTTGTGTAGTTAAATGGGGGTTTTCCCTGCTAGCAGAACTAGCGACCATACTGGGGATTTCCTCAAAGGGTTTTTAGGGGATTTTTGGTTGTTTGATTGGTTTGTTTTACTTTGAAGTTTCTTTCAATTTTGTTGTGTTTGTTAAGGGATTTTGGTCACCTCCAGGGTGCATACCAGTTGTCCCTTCTCTGTAAGACTGCCTCGTCTTTTCATTTTTTGAAGAGATAGAAATGTGTATGTGCCCTGTCTTGGGTCAACCCGTGTACATACGCACTCTTCACGGTAAACAACCCGTGTACATGCATTGTTTGCTGATGCAACAAACTGTGTCTTTGTTTCATGAAAGTTTTTTAAAAAGAGGGAGTTTTCCTCTTTCCTGATTGAAGATTCACACTTCTCAAGGATTTCTTGGATCAGTCCAGAGTCTCTGTTTGTGGCCATAGCCTGGGTATAAGTTTGGGTTTACTCTTTCCTTACTCTTCTTGTTTTTCCTATCATTTTTAGCTTGAATTTTGAGGAAAATGAGTTGCATTTTGAAAAAAAAAAATCGACTCATGGTTGAGGGGGGCATGAATCATGTATTCATCAGTTTCTTTTAGCATATTTTATTAGTTCTTCTTTGATTGGAAGAAAATATAAAAAAAACTTAGTTGTTTAGGTCTCTTTCTTTCTTCGCATTTTCTTTTCATTTTTATTTGAAAAAGAAAAAGAAATTAGCATAGTGTTGTGTTTTCTTCTCATCTTGAAAGCAATTCAAAAGAAAAATAAGAAATATAATCCTTCTTTTCTAGTGTTCTTATAAGTTTCATGTTTTCAAGAGTATTAACAACATTAGTTTCACTAACGTACCGTTTGAGTAAATCAAGACTTCAAAATAATTCCTAATCTAAAATACATTAGAATTTTTTGTTTGTAGGGTTCACAAACTAGTTTAGGGTTTTAGGGCCTTGACTTAGGTTTGGAGAGGAAACTCTTCAAGGATGTTAAATCAAACATTAGAGTCTGAGTTAGGGAGTGCTTAATTATAGTGTCGTAAAAGTTATCTAAGACCCCCCTCTAACACAGGGGATAAACATGACGTCGCATGAGGAAAGGTAGCGGAGATAACCCCTCCAAAGTCAGACTAAATGTAGTGCATAACGTATATTGAGGGTATGTCTTAGGAATAATACCGATTGCATTTTCCTATAGAGCTTCATGGACCTCGAATACATTCAATATCCTATGTTGTCTTTTGTATCACTTTATTTCGATACCTTTGATAGGCTTTGGAATTATTATCCTTCTCATTACGATCTTCCCGACTATCGACCATACTCACTTGGTGATTGACTGTGAGCTGGCAACCTAGTTGTCCATATTTTAGGGACTTACATAGGTGACTGCGGGGGTATACCGTGGTACCTAGGGTGAATGTAGGATCACGCTTCATAGAGTATATCCAGAGGGTGCTTCCATGTTCAAGTGGCACTTACACATGTTACTTTCTCTAGTGTCGATTGGTGTAACTATCCCTCCCACTAGTTAGTTGTGTGATTTATTTTCCTTTAGGAACTTTTAGTGTGTGATTTTTGCTCTCTAGTTTTCCATAGTGAGTTACTCAATCATTTATTTGGGTCTCTGACCTAAGGTGGTAGACTACCCAATCCACCGATCGTGAGGTCTTTTCGGTCTTCCACTTAGAAATGTGGAGTTGCCTCTTTATAGGCGTTGTTTTTATAACACTGGTTCGCTAGAGTCAGTGTGTGAGACTTTTACGGACTTGAACGATCTCGCAAGGGGAGAACTTGTAAATAATATATTCATGGCTAAAGTTCCCGAAGACACCAACCAATGAACCCCTTCAAAAGGGGATTTTTCACTTTTTCTCTCTTCGGAAACGTTGGTGTCCCTTTTCTGGCCACGTTATACATTCCTGGGTTGAATGTGGGACTACCGATTTGGTTGGGTACCATTCCAAATGTCTTGAATTATCTTGATTCTTCTCATTTAATCACCTTATGTCATGGGCATCATGTTTGTTAGTGCCAATTCTCACAAAGTCATGAGCTTCGAGTGCAACACACAGAAGAATTCCATTTCGGGCCTAAAATATAGCGAGAGGGATTTTTGTTTTTAGCAGCGAGGATCCACATATGGCGTAGATCGACGGTCATCAGGTAGGTTTGAGTAGCAGAGTTGCATGAGGTCTGGCACATGAGCTCATCTCTTATGGCCAAATTCACAAAATGATGAGCCATTTCGGCATTTCGGCTACCAGGACTTCAAAGGATGAGGGGGTTTCTCTTCCACTGCATTTCGAAACCCCAAAATGCGAAATGCGAAAAGCGCCCATTAGCCATTTAGACATTTCAGATACCGGGATGTAAAGAGACAAAGGGTTTCTCTTCCACTACATCGGGAATCGCCGAAACCCAAAATGCGAAATGTAAAAGCCGCCCGGGAGCCATTTTGGCACTTCGGCTACCGGGATGTCAAGAGACAAAGGGATCATTCCTCCATTGCATCGGGAATCACCGAAACCCAAAACGTGAAATGTAAAAGTTGCCCAGGAGACATTTCAACATTTCGGCTACCAGGATGTCAAGAGACAAAGGGATCATTGCTCCACTACATAGGGAATCACAGAAATCCGAAACGTGAAATGTAAAAGACGCCCGGGAGACATTTTGGAATTTCGTCTACCGAGATGTCAAGAGACAAAGGGATCATTCCTCCACTGCATCGAGAATCGTCGAAATCTGAAACGTGAAATGTAAAAGCTGCCAAGAAGCCATTTTGGCATTTTGGCTACCGGGATGTCAAGAGATAAAGGGATCATTCCTCCACTACATCAGGAATTGATGAAACCCAAAACGCGAAATGTAAAAGATGCCCAGGAGCCATTTTGGCATTTTGGCTACCAGGATGTCAAGAGACAAAGGGATCATTCCTCCACTGCATCGGGAATCACTGAAACCTGAAACGCGAAATGTAAAAGCCTCCTAGGAGCCATTTCGACATTTCGGCTACCGGGATGTCAAGAGACAAAGGGATCATTCCTCCACTGCATCGAGAATCACCGAAACCTGAAACGCAAAATAAAAAATGCCTGGGATCCATTTTGGCATTTCGGCTACCGGGATGTCAAGAGGCAAAGGGACCACTCCTCCACTGCATCGGGAATCGCCGAAATCCGAAACGCGAAATGTAAAAGCCGCCTAGGAGCCATTTTGACATTTCATCTACCGGGATGTCAAGAGACAAAGGGATCATTCCTCCACTGCATCGTGAATGAACGAAACCCGAAACACGAAGAGTGCCTTTGAGGATGGGCACAGGGTCAGGACCCGTGGTCACTTGGGGTGATAGAAGGAGTTGGTTAAAGGGTTGAAGCCTCGGGTTTAGCTGCAGGAGGTAGTAAATGAATATTGAGCAGGTGGTTGATACCTCAGCTCAACCCATCAATGGAAGGTATGGGAGGCCTGGGGAAATCAACCCGTGGTACCCTTGTATGCAGATCCCCCTTGCAAGAGCCATGCTGAGTTAAAGTGGCGTCTGACGAAGGAGTTTCATCTAGGTTTGACTGAGGATCCTGCACACGCTAATTTGTACTTTAATGTCTCATCTACCTTCCTGTTGCTTAGGTGGTGATTTGTCTTGAGTATATATACTCAGTTTTTGTATTTATGTAAGGATGGATGGTAGAGCAGAGCTCCCAACTGTAATGTTTTAATGAAGCACTGGTTTTTTGGGCTATGTATCCGTATATGAAATTTCCTTGTTTAATGTAAGGCATCTCTCTTCTTCATCTTATTTCGATCTCAAACTGAAAGGGTTCATGATTGAATGATTCATATGAATTGTCGTGACTGTTTTATGATAAAGGATTTATTATAGCTCTGTTATGTTCTTTTAGTGTTTCTATTTTTTGAATATAATAAGTTCTTGTGTTCAAAGTTTTATTCTATAGGTTGTTGGAATCCCGATGCCCACATCAGCCCTTCACATTTCCTCACAGAAGTCTTCCTCCTACTCACCCTTATTACAACTTACTCCCTGAAATTGAATCAAGGCCTCATCATCTTATGCATGCTCGACCTAGTTTCTGAGTTAGAACGATATTATTCTGAGTTTACTTTCATCCATCACCCTTTATCAACAAATATTAACATTTAAACTGATGAGCCTCAGGCTTACTCCTGCCGCAATCCAAGAGTGACTCCTGACGCCAGCATTTCTGGCGCCGTTGTCGAGGACGAAGTTGAAAATTTTCCCTGGGATTGAATGACATTGAGCCTCTGATTCTGAAGGTGCATCAGGCATCAGAGCCTTACAGGGTTGCTACTGTGCACTTGGTGACTCCATTGTGATGAATCCACTGTGGTGAACCTACTGTTTTATTTATGGCGTCTAGAGGTAGACACACACGGTCCCATCCATAGCTGCCTCTAGCTACACCTAAAGTTGATCCAGAGGTGATTTTTAGAAAAGGAAAGGCCTCTGAAGGAGAAACTTCCACCGCCAAACCAGGTAATATGCCATCTCCTTCTGTAGGAACTCCATTTTATTCTTCTCATCTTCTTAGCAAACCTTTTTCTGAAGTTTCCTGTTTCCTGAATTTCAGGAGTGTTCCTGCTGAATTTTCCCCTCCTGGTCTGGGATTGGAGGGTCACTCCCCTCTCCCCTGAAGCTATACCTTGGCATAGACCCAGGACCACAAAATATTTCCCCACTCCTATATTTACCACTCCTCCTCTTGTTACTGTTGTTGCTACTGCACAGAGAGAAGCATCTGATGACTCAAGCCCTTTAGCCTTCTCTCTGAATCCCCCATTGTTTCCCCTTCTACCTGGAAGCTCATTTCCAGTACCCCCTATTCAAGCTCCTTCTCTTCTGAGTTCTCCTCCACCTAATATTCCTATGGAAGGATAAAATCCCCCCATGACCAGAATGGAGGCTATAATAGTTGCTAGGTATGCTCCCCTTGTGTTACCTCAGCCTCTCAATGCCCTTCCAGCAAATGGCTACCTTAAGCAACTGCCCAAGTTTATAGGCGAAGGGGACATAGCTGCAGAAGAACACCTTGAAGCCTTTTACAATTTTACAGATGATCATATTTATCATGCATGTAGATGTATGGTTGAGAATTTTCATCCATAGCCTTGAAGGTGAGGCTAGAAAGTGGTTTAGGGCCCTACCTCCTGGATCTATTGATGGGATTGAGGCTTTGGATAATGTATTTTTGAGACAGTGGGGAGACAAAAAAGACTTCATGTATTACATGACAGAGTTAGGGTCTTTGAAGAGAAAGGAAGGAGAGTTTGTCTCTGACTTCTCCAAGAGATTCAATAAAATGTACAATAAGATCCCCACTGAAATAAAGCCCTCAGAAGCCTCTGCTAAAATCGCTTATGCTAGCCCTTTTGATCCCGATTTTTGCCTTTCTTTGAGGAAAAGAAGAGCAACTACTCTGGCTCACACACAGGATGCAGCCGTGGACGTAGAATCTAACATATTGGCTGTTGACCGACTCAGGAATAAGGCCGATAGAGACATATCTAGGAGGACACCTGAAGCCTCCCCATCCAATTCCTCTCCTCTTCCCCTTCATATGGATGAGGTAACTAAAGTGCTAAAGTCGCTTTCAGCTAGAATGGAAAGGTGGGAGTTGGAAGGGAAGCCCACGTACAAAAATCCTCAAAATAATGATACCAGAGGCTTCAGGAGGCCTAGCAGCAATGTGCCACAAGCTTTTCCAAGGGAACCAAGGAGAAAAGATAGAGATGAGAAGAGGATTCAAACCCCTCTCCAAAATAACCTAGTTTCTCATGAGGAAGGAGAGGGGATAGATGAGCTCGAACCTGAAATTCACTGTATTGAAGACACCTTCCCTTTTCCCCATTTGACTCAATCTATATATGAAGAATCCCTTATGAACGGTTAAGTCAATGAGTTGGGTAAAGGGGAAAAGACCAACAACACTCCTAAAAAGTATCATCTCAGGTCAAAGAAGAAAGAAGGGAATTTTGATAGCCATGATCATCCCCTCATAGCGGAAAAACCTGCTAAGCCTACTACAATCACTACCAAAGAAAATAAAAATCAGAATACTTCGCCAACAACCAAAGAGCATGTCTCTGAGGTAAGGGAAGCTCCTAATCCTTTTCCCCTCTTTAGTTTTGAGCATGAAATTCAAAAGATTAGAATTCTCATGCCCTTCTCAGAGCTACTTAAAAATGAAGACTTCAAAAGGTCCCTCTCCAAGTTGCTACAATCTGAGTCCCCCCAGCCTTCTACAGACTCAGTAAATCTTCAATATGAAAAGCCAACAGTCATCCTAGGTCCCATAGTAGAAGACAAAGATGATTCATCCCCTACCTTCTACACATCCATGAACATACATGATAAAGTGTTGCATAATTGCCTCATGGATTCAGGAGCTTCCCATAACCTTATGCCCAAAATAGTCATGGAAGAATTGGGACTAGAAGTGACAAAGGCTTATCACGATTTGTACTCTTTTGATTCAAGGAGGGTGCAATTCCTTGGAGTCATCAAAGTCTTTGTGGTATCTTTATTTTAGCTTCCAATGAAGAGTGTGGTCATGGACATTGTAGTAGCTGATGTTCCCCCTAAGTTTGGCATGTTGTTGTCAAGATCTTAGATTAGAAAACTTGGAAGAACATTACAGATGGATCTCACATATGCTACCATTCCAGTATTTGGAGGGGAACACAGGAGGTTGTACAGAGAAGCTCAACTGGCCTACATTGTCAGTGACGAAGAAAACCCCACTAATCACCCCATCTTTGCACTTGACACTGATTTGGGGTGTAGTTTATTGCAGATCACTGAGATTCCTGAAGCCCCTTTTAAAATCCAAAATAAACACCTATCTAATCACGAGATACCTCCTCCAACCACCTCTGTTTGTAAAATGTTCTTCGACAGAGCTTCTTCTAGCGAAGGAACTGGCGCTGGAGTGGTTCTTGTGTCCCCTTGGCAGGAAACCATATCCCTGTCATACAAGCTAGAATTTGAAGCTACCAATAATGTGGTAGAATATGAAGTTATTGTTATGGGTATGAGGGCTGCATAAGAAATGGGAATTAAGGAGGTAGCAGTGTTTAGATATGCTAAGTTGATAATCCAACAAGTCAAAAATACTTATCGAGCTAAGAATCCTCGGCTCAGGGGTTACATAAATGACGCATGGGACCTGATTGATAGTTTCTTCTTAGCTTTCAACATTTCTTTTATTCCTAGAGAGGAAAATACTTTGGCCGATTCCTTAGCTGTCTCGGCTAGTTTGTTCAAGATCCCTCTGTCACCTAAGATCAAATATGAGGTTGAAATAAGATATAGGCCATATGTTCCAGACAATATCAAGCATTGGAAGGTATTCGAAGATGATCTTGAAATCAAAAAATTTCTTCAGTCCGTCGATGAATTTTCTACATTTCACGTTGATCAGGATCCTGATCTCGAAAGTCACCCTCACCCTGAGGTATTTTTAAATAAAATTTCTAATCACCATATTATTCATTTTCCTAGCTATCACATTCCAAAGGGACTAGTCCTTTTATAAAGATTGTTCGATGGGAATGATGTGGCAGTAAAGGGTAGGGTTTCAAATGGAGATGATGATACAACAGAGTGCAATATCAACACACAGGAGGAGACTAAGTTTGTCAAGTTGTCAAGTAGTTTGACCAAAGAGTAGAGGGCTGAATATACCAAGTTGTTAAAGGAATTTGCTGATGTGTTTGCATGGACCTATGAAGACCTCAAGACATATGACACATCTGTCTTTGAACACAAGATCCCACTAAAGGAAGAGGCTAAGCCATTCAGGCAGAAGCTAAGACAGATAAATCCCATGTTGTTGCC
>SNQJ01S0113427.1:14649-29403 GCA_010110895.2 Picea sitchensis
GGATCATTCCTCCACTGCATCGGGAATCACTGAAACGTGAAGAGCGCATTTGAAGATGGGCGTAGGGTCACGGACCGTGGTCACTTGGGGTGATAGAAGGAGTTGGTTAAAGGGCCGAAGCACTGGGTTTAGTGGCAGGAGGTAGTAAATAAATATTGAGTAGGTGGTTGAGACCTCAGCTCAACCCATTAATGGAAGGTATGGGAGGCCTGGAGCAACCAGCCCGTGGTACCCTTGTATGCAGGTCCCCCCCTGCAAGAGCCATGCTGAGTTAAAGTGGTGTCTGACGAAGGAGTTTTGTCCAAGTTTGACTGAGGAGCCTACACACACTAATTTGGATTTTAATGTCTCAACTACCTTCCTGCTGTGAAGGTGGCGAATTTTCTTGAGTATATATACTCAGTTTTTGTATTTTTGTAGGGATGGATGGTAGAGTAGAGCTCCCAACTGTAATGTTTTCATGAAGCACTAGTTTTCTAGGCTATGTATCTGTATATGAAATTTCCTTTTTTAATGTAAGGAAACTCTCTTCTTCATTTTGTTTTGATCTCAAACTAAAAGGGTTCATTATTGAATGATTCATATGAATCATCTTGATTGTGTTATGATAAAGGATTTATTATAGCTCTGTTACTTTCTTTTAGTGTTTCTATTTTTTGAATATAAGAAGTTCTTGTTTTTAAAGTTTTCTTCTACAGGCTATTGGAAGCCCGATTCCCATAACAACCTTTCAAATTTCCTCACATAAGTCTTCCTCCTACTAACCCTTATTACAACTTAGTGCCTGAAATTGAACCAAGGCCTCATTTGCTTGTGCATTCCCATCCTAGTTTCTGAGTTAGAACGATATTGTTCCAAGTTTACTTTCATCCATCACCCTTTATCAACAAATCGTGACATTTAAACTGATGGGCCTTAGGCTTACTCCCGCCAATCTCCAGGAGTGACTCATGATGCCAATAATGTTGATGTTCCTTTGTCAGCAAAGTATTCTCCTACTCCTTCTTCCTTCCCTACTCCTTGATGTTCCTTTGTCAGCAAAGTATAGCTACTAGTAATCGAAAGTCTAAATGAAATAGAAAGAGGAAGAATAGGAAGAATAAATCACCAACCTATGCTAGTCATGTTGCAGATAGGTCTTCAACCTTTGTAAGTCATGTTGAAGACCAACACCCATCCTCTCCAAGTCATGTTGGGGGCATGAAACTAGTCCCTGCAAGTCATACTGGATTTCAACAACCAACCTCTACTAGTCATGTTGGAGAGTTGTCAACAACCTCTACGAGTCATGTTAAAGACCAACACCCATCCTCTACAAGTCATACTGGTGGAAAAATTCCAGTCACTTCTAGTCATACTGGTAATAGGTCTGTAGCCTTTGCGAGTCGTGTTATCGACCAATAACCAACCTTTGCAAGTCATGTTGGAGATGTGCAACCAACCACTGCTAGTCATGATGGGGGCATTGATTATGTTGAGAAACCTAGACGGATAGGACGTAAGCCTAAGTTCCCTTGTAATATTTGCAAGGGATATCAACTTACTCATCTATGACCTGGCCTTCCAGAGGTACAAATATTTTGGTCCTTGTCTACAAGCTCTTCTGATTATGAGTCTTCTGAGGTTTCCTCACAGTCTATTCAACTAGTGGTCATGCCGATGAAATATTTAGCCGATCCCACTCCTGTTTTGGGGGGTGAGGTTACATTAGACCATGTAGTCTCGTAGCATATTCAACCAATGTTTGAGGAAGTGGTCAAACCGATGCAAAATTTGACTAATCGCACTCTTCTCTTGGAGAGTGTCGCATCTACTAAAGTGGTCACGTCGATGCAATATTTGGTTGATCCCACTCTTCTATTGGGGAGTGATGTTTCTACTGAATATTTTTTTAGCATTTCCATTTTAGTAATTTTAGAACAAGGGGGCGTTCCTCTCACTTCGAGCACACCCCCTCCAAGTCCTAGGATGGTTTCCTTTGATTGGAATGACCTTGTTGAGCCTTGTCTTCCTTCTTTTCCACCCTTTCAAATAAGGGTTGAAATTAATTCAAATAACATTTACTGATGTATTGTAGATGAAGGAGCCTCCACAAGTATTTTATCCTCTTCGACTTGGCAAGATTTAGGTTCTCCCAAGATTGTAACTGCTTCGCATGATCTGTTGGATTTTGAAAGACATCCTAATGAATATTTGGGGGTTCTTCCTCAACTACTTATCTCGTTAGGTGGGAAGACTATCCTCGTTGATGTTATAGTGGTGCAAGGCCCGTTAGATTTCAATATGCTTCTCGGGCATGATTATGTATATTCTATGAATTATGTGGTTTATACGCTCTTTTGAGTGATGCATTTCCCTCATAATGGAAGCATTGCCATTGTCAACCATCTGGAATTTGATAATCACCATCCTAATTCAGTGTTATTTCAGGCTTCCCATTTATATGTTCCTAGTGTTTGTGTAGAATCTACCCTACAAGACTCCCACATGAGCACGCTTTGTTGTCTTTCAAGCTCACTTTCAATTTAAAAATAAACATCCAATGAGACTGTATTTATTCTTTTCAATCTCGCATGGATTAACTGAGAAAAGTAGCCCTCTGGAGTCTTCTTTAAGCCCTTTTCAGACTCTCTAAAAATGAAAAGATGAAATGTAAAATTTCTAAGCTAAGGAATGAAATGTAACTAATCTAAGATGAAAATGCATGTTTTCAGATGAAACTAACAGTAACTAAGAAAAAAACACAAAACCACACATTCTCTTGTCAATGGCTTGGGAAATAGTTCAGACAAAGAAAAGACAACAATATGGGTAACTGAATGCAAACCCATAATTGTCGAGTATTAAATAATCATCTACAGACCTATGCTCATAGATTCAGAAAAATATTTCTTGAAGAACATAAATAAAAATGAAGCAACCACACATAGGAATAGTTTACAACATGATATATATTCTTACACAAATCTAGTGTTGATAAAATAGTAGAATAATAGTCCACATCTGGTGCAACATATGAAACAAAGTTCTCCAGAAAATAACTTGGCCAAAAAGGCTTCTCCACATTAAAGTTCCAATAGTAGTACATGAAAGCTCCAAAAAGGCCCCTCCTTAGAATACAATGATTCTATTTATTAAATTTCACCCTAACTATCGGCCTTCCACCTCCCTGACTATTGACCTTCTGTATATAAATTGTTGTCTTTATCCTATGTGTAATGATGAGGAAATACTAACAACATAAACGTTCATAATTTACTATTCCCTACATCATGTACATTTACACTTAAACATTCTCCTTTAGTGTTTCTAGGCCATCGTGGATTTTGCCCATAGTTCATCTCTTGCAAACCATGGGTCTCATTTTATTTTTTTCTTGGGACTTACCTATTATGTATCTTCATGTCTTATTTTAAATCTGTGCTTAATCCTCTACCATTTGAAATTGATTTTTGTTATCCCATTGCTTCTCATGGGATGGTATCTCATCCTTTGTTGTAGATATCATCTACATAGTCATTGTTGTGTATTGGTGGGTCTTCCTTGTCCCATTGTCTAGAAATCATGTTTTTGTTTTCCACTCTTTTATACACTGTCTTTAGATTCCTATGTATGATCCTCTTTCAATATCAATACCTTAATTCCATTTACCACAAAATACATGAGATGACAATATATAAAACTTTAAAACATACTTAAAAAAATGTTCATTTAAACATAAAGAATTTAATTTGTAGCTCAATAAGGATTTCAAATCCACTTCCTAGAGTTTGCTCTTCAGTCCCTTTGATGATGATTTCATGGAAACCTTCATTGAAATGTTATTTTATCAGGCTCCCAAGTTGTTGACAATATGTCAGTATTAAAATTTGAAAATATGGAATGAATGGTGAGGAATATTGTAAAACCTATACCAATGAAATTGTAGATCTTGGTGATACCTTTCCAATGGTATAAGGAACACAAAACAAAGTTTGATGGTCAACATTTATGGCAAAAACAAAAAACTAGGAGACAGGTTTTTCCTTATGTGTTGTGTTGCACTCTTTCCAATGTTTGGGGTAATACACCTGCATTTTTTGGCATGCACACCAATGATTTCATCCTCTTCCCACTTTTTAAATCTCAGTTGAAATATGGTGTTGGACATGCATTTTGGATGATAATAACTATGTTTTGGGAGTTGTTCCATAACAGAGGAACTAGTAAAAGGAAGGACCGAATCATGTGACAAGGGCGTAATTTGCAGTGAAGAAGAAGGAGAAGTAGTAGTTCAATGTAAAAGAAGAAAAAATAGCAATTCAATGTAAAAGAAGGAAAATCAGCAGATCGACGCATAAGTAGGAAATATGATTATGACCCACTAGGGTTTTGGGGATAAGTTAATGGAAGTTGTGCATAGGATTATTTGACTGATAGAAGGATGTTAAATAAGGATAATGTGCATAGGGTGAATAAGTATTAATGATTATGTTGATAGCCTCACATCCCCTCATACCTGTAGAAACTTGGCCCATGCAGCCCTAGAATATTCTTCATGTGAGAATTCACTTGGATGTAGGTGATGCTGGAAGGGTCGATATCTTAATGGTTTTGTTGGATGAATAAATTGAACCTAGGGTCTTAAATCTTGCGCACCAACAAATATTTTCAAGACCCAGAATATGTAATTGAGGAAATGTTTTGGAGGTCGACTAAGAAAGAGATCCTCGAATGGATGGAAAGGAACGAGAGAGAGTTTTTCCCAGGAGATAATATAAACCATTGGATCAACGAAGAAAAATGGTTGAAAAGTTGATTTCTGGTTGAATACCATACTGGGGGTTTATATTAAAGAATTTGCAGTGGATTGTACCCAATTGTATAGTGTCACATAAATAGATTTATTCAAGGGTCCACGTGGAAGGTGTCTGAAATCATTGGGTACCTAGATACAAATGTTTCTATGCAAGAATAATTTCATGAAGATGGAGTCTAATTGCTAGGGGGATTTGTACATATAGGGGAACTAGGAGTTGACCAATGGATGGTATGAATGTAGGAAGGAATGAAGAAACAAATGAATAAGGAAGGGAGAGAGTAAGGATGAAAATAAATGAAGAAGTTGTATAAGAATAAGAAGACGAATTTGGAGTTTTGTGCAGTGGAAGAAGATACAAGAGGTTGAAAATTGGGGTTGAGAAAGGAGAGCCACATAGTCAGTATGAGAGGAGAGAACCCTTCACAATAGTCCAGATCATAGAAATACTAGGCACACAAGGAGAGGGAGAGGATCCTTAGTTCATTCATATAATATAAGAGTCATTAAGTCCTACTCAAGATGGATCTCATGTCGAACCCATGACCCCATGTGTGTCACCTGGATATCAGGTAACATTTGAAGTTTTTTCAAAATCACTTATAGTTAGTGGATGAAGTCATAATAGTAGTATATAGAGTAGTGTAAGTAGTGCGTCGAGTCAAAATCAACCAACATCACCTGAGGTATATACTACGCAAAACACCATGTCAAGGTTAGACAATACATTGAGAATAGCTGAGTTCCAAGGAGTTGGGTTCGAGGACCTAGAACATCACCTATTTATATGTGAGACAATTTAGGTTGTGAAGAATGTATAGGATGAGGTCACAAATATTTCATAGTTGTAAACAACTTTTAGAGGCCACACATTAGTCTATTACATGAAACCTCATAGTAATACACCAACAAGTCAAGTTAGGACATTGGAAAAAATTCGACAAGCCTTATTGAAAGAGTTCAAGAAGCCAAAATCTAAGTCTCAATACATTACAGAATTGAAGGAAATCAAACATGTGCAGACTGAGCCAGTTTGGGACTATGATCAAAGATTTAAGGATTTGATGGGTAGATTGACATTCCAAATTTCAGATCAAGAGAACAGAGAATGGTTTATTGCAGTACTATTACCACACATTTAGTGCTTGTTGATACAACATAAGGTTACATAACATACTGAATCTTTTGATATTGCGATGAATATGGAATAATCTCCCATAGGGGATGGCTCAAGTCTAGACACGGTTAGATTCTTTGACAATCTAATTAGAAGATCTTACAAAAGGAAAGGAGAAGAGGGAACAAGTCTGGTGTTTCACGTGTAGGACTGAAGGCCACCATAAGGATGAATTCCCATCCTTTGTGTAATATTTGGAAACTGGAGCACCGAACCCATTACTGGGAGGAGGATACTATGAAATATGAAAGAAATTGGGACATCATTCACATAATTGTCCATTGCTACAAAAATACTAGAGTACACCCTGGAATCTATTTTCTAACTTTTGCAAGTCAGTAGGGAATGAAGAGAAGGTTTTTCATGCATTTGACCTAATGATAGAGCAAACTTAAGATATGTATAGAATTCAGGAGGAAAATACTACTACAGAAGGAGGTGTTCCACAATATAACAATTAGAGAGGATTTATTCCAGGAGGTCAAGGAGGATTTGGAAGAGGTCGAGGAAGAAGGGATTTTGGTAGAGGAGGTAGAGAACCAATAATATACTACAATTTTAATCAAATGGGACACTTAGCTCATGACTTCCTGAATCCTTGTACAACCTACACATATTTTAGAGAACTGGATCATGCGACCAAAGACTGTCCACAATTACTTGCAAATTTGTAGGAGAGAGGGAATCAGAACCAGAACCTGAATCATAATGTACATAAGATATTAATAGATAAGCATGGAAAATGAAACATAATATAAGTTGTCATGCATGAAGGATAAAGGGAAAGGGATGATGCTACGAATAAAGGGAAGAAGATTGAGAAATGGGTGAGAAAATGCGTAGGACCTATGCTGAAATTTGACCCACAACAAGAAAATAAGATGTATCAACAAACAAGGAGGGATAAATTAGGACCATATTGGATAGCATCGACATCATATGGACCTGTTGTGGTTAACATGACTTCGATTTATGATTTTACTATCTCAGAAAGGAATCTTCAACAGGTCAGTACTTTGAAATAATTTATGAAGACTATTTTAGAATTGATGAAAGAGGAAACTATGTGGAATTCATTGTGTGGAATGATTTATCATTGCATGCAAGAAAGGGAAGTTCCTATCATGCAGAAGGTAGTGAATCAGGTACAACGCAAAAATAAGACAAGTGGAGAGTTCAGACTAAATGTGTAGATTGGGGAATATGACATGGACAATGCCATTTTGGACTTGGGTTCTGATGTAAATGTTTTATCGAAGCAAACATTAGAAATTATGGGGAAGTCGAAGTTAATTTGGTCTCCCATCCATTTAATATTGGGGAAATAGCACAAGATAACACCAATTGGCCAACCTTTAGGGGTACTTGTGAATATATATGGGGTGCACAATATAGAATATTTCGAATTCATCGAGATCATGGATGATATTCAACCATATCCAACGTTATTGGGGTTTGAATTATCCTTTCAAAATCAGGTGATTTTTAATCTGAAGAAAAGGGAAATGATATTTGAAGTAGGGGACTTAAAGGTTACCTCACTTTTGGATTCGATAAAAGAAAATAGGTATATAGAACCAGTTAAAGGGAACAAAATTTATAACCTATATAATATGACTTCATGAATGGATGACTAAATTAATCTGACTATAGATGGGGCCCTAAGTTGGAGAAGCATAAGCTCATGTGCATCAGATTTAGAGGAAGGTTTGGAACACTAGTAGCAAAGGATGCATGAAGTATCATCCAGACGATGTGCCCACATTACTCAATAATTGTGATGGATTGGAATGAAGTTATGTGACCCACCCAAGTATGATGGTTTTACTGACATAGGTCTTTTGTAAAGGTGTTTGAGTTGCAGATACTTGAACAACAAATATTATTGCCATTATATGTTGTCTTGAAGGATACTCTAACCAGATGGTGGGTTTCATATAAAGAAGGGATAAAACATTAATAGCAATGTAAAATATTAATTCAAGTTAAATTTGGTACCGAGATTGAGTATAATGTACATAAATATGCAGGAGTAAGTGAAAAAATAGATCATATTGCGTAGTGCAGAAAGATATGGAGTTCGATACCATATAAGTAATGAACACATAGCTTCATACATACATTGGATACGATCCCCAAGAACTGGTACATGGAACTAGAAATGCACAGAGAAACAACGAACTAGGATGAGCTAACCCAAAGGTTTAATATAACATTTAATTTTGAAAATGAATCGCCATTTGTAGAAGAAACTTTTTAGGCCATTAGAAACACGATTTTTTCAATAGAAAGGATGATGGATGTAGTACTTGTGTGTAGTTTGCATAGGGATTCTAGGATATTTCATGAAATACTATAATTTTATAATGTTTCTAAAGAATATAAAGATGAGGAAGATCCAAGAAATATACAAATACATGAAACTAAGGGGGGATGCATAGTAGAAGTGTCAATGTTTCATGGAAACCTGCACAGGAGATCTAGCTAAAGCATGCACAAACAAATCTTATCAAGAAAAGGAAGAGAGATTCAATATGGAAGAATGAGAAAATATATTCACACTACTCCAATGAGATGATGATTGATACATAGATCATGATCAATATGATACAATGAATGAGTGGAATACACTCATATATAGGGAAAAACATTCCATAATTAAGAAAATAAATCAAACAATTAGCTTTCCTTAGGATTGCATGCATGCATAATAGTGATGGTAAAAAAAAGAAATTCTAAAATAGAACTAGTTAGTTAAATCCCACTGAACTAGTGTGTCGAAAATAGAAATTTCTCCAACACCCCCCCTGAACATCACTATGGAGTAAAAAATGAGTCCCGATTACTAGGAAATTTTACGTACTCATGTACAATGCAACTAATGAACACTAAAAAAATGAGGAAAGAGAGAAAACCACATGGGAACAAACCCCCCCTCAAAATATAATGTATCAAAAGAAGAAAATGACAGCTGCTAGGCAACTGTGTTCTTCACTGCAAGACGATCCCACAAAGTCTGAAACTTCGACTCACTAAAAGTCTTCGTGAAGATGTAGAAATATTTATGGATATGATGAAGTGCATTGGCAACCTGTCGGGTCTTGTACCTCTTGGTCCCGTGGACCCATCTACACCTGAAAATATTCCTTTCTGGTGGATGTGGAACCATATTCCAAGTTTGGTTCTGTAGGAGTGAGTCATACTCCTTCTGCATGGCTTCTTGCCATAATGGATTTCCCACAACCCTATTATAGTTCTGTGGATCAATATATTGAACCATATAGCAATGCACGGGCATCACACGTTCTGAAGATGAAAGTATATGAGAAGGCTCCTCATGCTGAGATCGAGTCATCCTCATATCCAATGGATTTCCTGCAAGGTTGCCTGCTACCTAAAGTGTGGTTTGTGCCTTCTTGGGCATCTGTTGAAGCTTCGACGTTGGCTTCTGATCTGGATGTACTACCTATTTATTTCCATGTACAAAATCTGAGTGTATAGAATAACCTTGGATGTCCAAAACTGATGGAAGAACAAGAGTATATGCATGTTTCACTGGAGGTGTATGCAAAGTACTCTCCTTATGTGTAAGTAGAATAGAGGATTCATCATCAGAAAACTTAGTGAATTTATACAACCTTGACTTGTGATCCACCTCACCAATTTCAATGATGGAATTGTCATGCATGTCAATTACTGAAACTGAATCTCACGTAAATTCAACATTTTTACCTTTCAGAGTGATCTGATAAACTAAGAGCAGATTCATAGAAATCTTTGGAACATGTAAAACACTCTCAAAACTACCATTGTGGAGTTCCACTCTCCCTTCTCCTTCTACTGCTACTGGAGTGTCATCCTCCATGAGAATAGGGGGTATTGAGCATGGACTCAAAGAAGAGAAAACTTCATCTTTAGCTGCCATATGATGTGATGCACCATAATCTATAATCCATGAATCATATGAGGAATTAATTACAACCAGAGCTTGATGATTACCTTTCTTAGGAGCATGATCGTTTTCCTTTTGCTTCTTGACTCCCTCTGGAATGAAGTTTCCAAGGTTGTTCTATTGAAGTACATGTGCCATAAGATCAATCAGTTTCTTCATGCATGTTGATTCTTCATGATTCGGTTTATTGCAATAAGTGCACTTCGTTCCCTTCTTATTCTTCTTGGAATCTTAAGAGTCTTTGGAACCTGAAGAATCCTTGAAGGTTTTGGAATATCCCTCCTTCTTTTACTTTGGATGTAATAGCTCCTTTCGTTTATGCTTCGATTTCTAATTGGATGACCCTTTTCCATCATGCATGGTGAGTGCATGTGCTTTGGGATCTTTCATGAGGCCCATCTATATGAGTTTTGTCTACTCTTGTGTAAGAGACTCAATGAACTGAGCCAATGTAGGCATTTTCCAATTTGTTCCAAAAAGACATCTGCCCGAATGGAAATTAGAGACATATACAACGTATTTTGGTCCTAGCTTGGCCAAGATTGTTATAATAAGTTGTTTCTCTTATGTAGACATATGAATACCACATTCACCCAATCTCAATAGCAAATATTTAAATTTAGTAAAAAAATCTTGTATATTATCAAAACTTTTAGGGTCTAAGGTATTCAACTCTACCTCAAGCATATGACCTCGCATCTCATCCTGCTTTCCAAAGAGTCCTTCCAAGGTCATCCAGATATCATTTGGAGTCTTTCATGCAACAACATGAAACCATAGATCAGTGGAGATTAACTCAAGAAGTAGTCTTGTGTTCTCATCCTTATCGTAGTCCTGTGGCAAGAAGTAGTTCACCCATCTCATCTTCTCAATTGCTGATGTAGGTTCTGTTTCTGTCGCCATTGTAAAATTATACAGTCCTTTCCTTCTGAGTTGGAATTCTACCTTGGGATTCCAATCAAAATAATTGTATGGTGTGAGAATTACCACCAAGTTTGACTGTATAATAGTTTTTCTCCCACTGTTTTAAGAATCACTAAAAATTTACTCTCAATCTACAAGTGAAAAATTAAGAAATCAAGGCAGAAATGACACTTTAAATGAAGATTCGTATTAGTTTCAGGAGGCTATCTTCTAGCTTACTTTCTAAGAAAATGGTTAGGAATCTCGCCAAACGGTTGAAAACCCACTTGAAGAACGGGTCGATTTACGTTCCAAGCAGGTCGTTTCTTCAAAACATTAATACATTGGGAGCAATTATTGTGGAAAGGTGTGGCCACAGATTCGTATTAGTTTGAGGAGGCTATCTTGCGGCTTACTTTCTGAGCAAATGCTTAAGAATCTTGCCAAACGATTGAAAACCCACTTCCAAAATGAGTCTATTTACTTTCCATGAGGGTCGTTTCCTAAAAAACCTAACATTTTGGGAGGAATAACTTTTGAATGGTACGACCACAGATTTAGCTTGTTGAAACCCTGATTTTCCTTATTCTTTAGCTTGTCTAGATTGCTCCAAGCAGCATAACTCTAATACCATGTCAGTGTTTCATGGAAACTTGCACAAGAGATCTATATAAATCATGCACAATTTTTTTTTTTATCAAGAAACGAAAGAGAGATTCAATATGGAAGAATGAGAAAATATATTCACACTACTCCAATGAGCTAATGATTGATACATAGATCATGATCAATATGATACAATGAATGAGTGGAATACACTCATATATAGGGAAACACATTCTATAATTAAGAAAATAAATCAAGCAGTTAGCTTTCCTTAGGAATGCATGCATGCATAATAGTGATGGTAAAAATAGAAAGTCTAAAATAGAACTAGTCCGTTAATTCCCACTGAACTAATGTGTCGAAAATAGAAATTTCTCCAACAATAATGTACATATATTGGATCTTCTGCAAATGCACAACCATTAAGGATGCGTAAGGTGAATATTAGGACAAAACAAAATACAAATTTTGTACATATAGGCAACTACTATAATGATGAAACTATGGAAACTATTGCAGACTTACCTCACGAGTATCAAGATCTATTCCCAACCATGTTTTTAGAAATGAAAGGGATATCTAGTGAGTTAGGAGAAATGAAGATCTCTTTGAAACTAGATGCTAATTCAGTAAGACATATACCCTAAAGACTGAACCTGAAGTATAAAGAGAAGGTAAAGGCAGAGATAGATCGAATGTTGGAACAAGGAATCATTGAACCAATAGTAGAATCCAAATTGATAATTCCAATGGTAGTATAAGATAAGAAAACGGGGGGAATCAAAAATTTTGTAGAACTAAGAAAGCTAAATGATGCATGTGTGCATTATCCATTTCTGAAACCTTTTACAGATGAAGTGCTAGATAATGTAGGGGGGAAAGAGGCCTACTCTTTAATGGATGGATTCTTAGGATATCACCAGATAAATATTGCACATGAAGACAATAATAATACTTCCTTTTCGATGGAGTGGGGAAGATACTAGTACACAGTGGTGCCTTTTGGGCTGAAGAATGCATCCGCAATTTTTTCGAGTGTAGTTGTCGTATCCTTTAAGGAATTTATTCATAAGTTCCTTGCAGTTTATTTAAATGATTGGAATGTGTTTAGTCTATTAAAATATCATATAGAAGTACTGATATTAATGTTGGATAGGTGTACACAATGTTAGATTTCATTGAAATTGAAAAAATGTATTTTTTGTGCGCCTTTTGAAATTTTGTTGGGCCATGTGGTATGTAAGAAAGGCTTACTAGTGTTAGGAAATGCGACAAACTTCCATGATAAAACTAGAAAAAAATAAGAATAAATATATAATTAAGAAAACAAATGACAAAGAAAACACACAGTACACATATATTTTACCTTGGAAACCCAAATCGGGAAAACCAACATTCCTTGAGTGTTCTTCTCTTTTGTTTCCTTATTCATTTAGAATAACCTTAGTCCACACCTAATAAAAAATTGACATCATACCCTATTGATTACACAAGAACAACCCTGTAGCCAATTCGACTTAAATCTACATGACAAATAACCTCTATGATTATTTATTCCTAAAGAGTATCTTTTACAACATTACAACATGCCTTCTTTATAGGCTTTACAGTAGAAAAAACCCTAAAGAAAATGTGCCCAAAAACATTTATAGATCCATGCAGATCATTGGCTACAAATCCCTTGAATATCGAGATCATGTTACAGTCGACTACCAAGTCAGATTACCCATCAACTACCAGTTGGTCTTCATTTGTTCTTCAGTCAGTTTCCACTCGCCCACATGTTGACCTCTTGTCATTTGAACTCTTCGACTTGTTTTCTATATCTTTACCATGTCTAACCACCTCTACCTTCTAATTCAACTTTACTCAGTTGACTCACCTCGACCTTCAAATTCGAATTTACCTAGTTGACTCACCTCAACCTTCAACTTGCTATTGATCCACCTCAACTTTGAATGTTAGTTCATACACCTCAACTTTCACTGCAAAGAATATAACAAACCAACATTTTCCCACTTGTTGTCTTCTTTGTTGAAACCAGGAGACCTATGAAATTTTTTTCAAAGGCCCAAGGAAACAATGCTCATTACCTCTCTGCATCAAGAGAACTTCGCAACACTCACAGACTTAGTCAAAGAGTCTGTTATGTTTTCAAACATGTCTAATTTCTCCAGCAACAAATTTTTACTTTCCACCATGTCTCTCATGAAATGGTATTGTACATCAATGTGCTTAGTCTTAGAATGATAAGAAGGGTTCTTTGCCAGAAATATTTTTCTTTGACTGTCACAAATTATCTTCATAACACTCTGCTCAAACCTGATTCTTGAACACAACCGTTGCATCCATACCGCTCTTTTCTTCCATGATTCGCTACCATGTATTCAAATTCTATTGTTGAAAATGATACGAACGCATGTTGCTTACTCATCCATATGATTGCTCCATCGAATATTTTTAACACATATCCATTGGTTTACCTCTGCCGATCCACATCTCTATCCCAGTCGGTGTCGACAAAGACATGTATATTTAATTCATTGTCACCTCTAGATTTTTCTTGGTAGAATATAGCATAATATTTTGTGTCACACAAATACATAAATACTCTTTTGACAATTGTCCAGTGCTCCTTCCCAAGTGTCGACATGTATCTTCTCAAAAATCCCACTACATGGGAAATGTTTGGTTGAGTGTAGACCATCACATACATTAGACTAACAAAAACACTTGCATAGGGAACATGTTCCATGTCCTCTATTTTTTCTCGAGTCTTTGAAAATAGTTCAAAAATTATCCTTTCTCCCATAGGAATTAACACCTTCATAGGTTTGCAATCCTGCATATTGAAACGTTTCAAAATTGTTTCAATATACTTCAATTGGTTCAACCATATATTTCTAGTTTCTCCATCTCTGTTAATATCCATTCCCATAATGAAGTTTGTTGCACTAAGATCCTTCATATTGAACTTGGAGGATATCTACTTCTTCACCTCCTTTATTCCATCCATGTTGTTTCCAATCAACAACATGTCGTTGACATACAAATCTACATATATGAAATTCCCACCTTCTTCTTTGGAATATATGAAGTGATCAACTTTGCTTCTCACAAATCCCAAACTAAGTATGTATGTGTCAAACTTTTGGTACCACACCCTTGGTGATTTCTTAAGACCATAAAGGGATATTTTCATTTTTCACACCAAATATTTCTTTCCCTTTACTACAAAGCCTTCATGGTGTTTCATGTAGATTTAGTCTTCCAGGTCCCCATATAGGAACATTGTCTTCACATCCATCTGTTCTATTT
>SNQJ01S0113427.1:43067-63050 GCA_010110895.2 Picea sitchensis
ATTGAATCCATCAACTTAGCTTCCATTGAATCCATCTTAGTATCCAACTTAGCTTCCATTGAATCCATCTTCTTTTGTAGTTCATTTATGTCCCTACGCATTTCTTCAGCTTCATCTAGAGTCCAATTAGGATTTTCTAGAGGCTTATTTGGTGTAGAAGGTCCCTTTTTTGGTGGCATGTTGGCCAAGTATCACTTTTGAATATTGATTCTGAGGCAGTTCTTCTACACAATATTTATTCTATTCTATATCCCAAGTTTTGGCCCTTCTAGGTATGAAACTTTCTTTTAGGTAGTTCTCTGATATTTCTTCTTTTCAATGCCACAGGTCTGATCAAAATTGGATGTGCCAAGTGGTATTTACGGTAACTTCCTCACAACTTGCTGATTTTTTTCCTTTCCAGGAGATCTCACTTGTATAGCATGCCCCACACAAAATAATTGATATCAAATTCTGAAACTTGTGCCCAAAATACTACAGACTGTCCACGATCCAATGAAACCAGTCCCACTCAATTTGGAACACCTTCTTGAGACTAGTCAATAGGACTAGTCAGATACCCTATCTTACACAAGGTGTATCTACAAATTTAAGATAACCCAGAAGCTACACTTTTTACCAAAGATACCTTACTAATTTATATAAATGGAATCCATAGTTCAGGATCTGAAATGTTACATAAATGTTTTTATAGTGACAATTCCACAATGACTCATTTCAGGATGACTCCAGAACCCTATCTTGTACAGGCTATAGCTCTGAAAGTATAAGGCCTCAGGAGCTGAATTTTGAAACCAACGTACCTTGATCCGTCTAATAAATATCCTATAAGCCATTCCTTCTGAAACGTTGTAGAAAAAAAGTTATAGATAAAATTCCACGGTGTCTCAGATATAGCAGCGAAACCCCAAGACCTTGATCTCTGATACCATATGTTAAGAACCAAACATAAATATAGCATAGAAAAAACTCAGGAAAAGTACTCAACACCTTGAAAAAGAGATAATTTCAGATAATAAGCCTCTTCGAGGGGGCCACCTCCTTTTACCCCACTTAAATGTTCAAGTACAAGATGATTCAAAATGAAAATGTCTCCTTGGTATATATAGGAGACTAGGAGGTATAATTACAACTAATGGCCTAAAGACGACATAAATAAAATAACATTACTCATATAATATGCCCCAATTAAGGGGTAATGAGCCAATATTAGGGCTTAACACATACCATGCCAGAAAACCAGTGACGCAACTCATATTGCGAACCTGTTTTTCAAGGAAGTTGTCAGACTTCACAGTTTGCCAAGGAGTATCGTTTCTGATCGATATACCAAGTTCGTGGGACATTTTTGGAGGAATGTATGGAAGAAACTGGGGACAAGGTTGTCTTTTATCTCAGCGTATCATCCTCAGACAGATGGACAGACAGAGGTCGTAAATAGGAGCTTGGGAGATTTGCTAAGAAGCATAGTGGCTGAACACCACAGTCAATGGGATCACATTCTTCTACAGGTGGAATTTTCTTACAATGATTCACTCAACATAAGCACAGGGCATAGTCCATTCCAAGTTGTATATGGAATGTAGCCAAGGGGAGTTTCTAAATTGAAAGATGCAGAACAAGTTGAGTTCAGAAGTGCTAGTGCAGAGGACTTTGCATAAGGAATGAAGGATATTCACAGCCGAATCAAAGAGCGACTGCAAATTTCAAGTCACGAATACAAGAAGAGAGCAGATCAACACATGGGAGAACTTCAATTTGAAGTTGGTGATCTGATTCTTTCACATCTGAGGAAGGAGGAGTTCACAACGAGAACATATAATAAGCTGAAGATGAAAAAGATGGGACCGTGCAAGGTCATAACGAAATTTGGGGCAAACACATATGAGATTGAATTACCCGATGGGGTTGGAATCTCACCGATATTCAATGTCGCAAATTTGTACCCTTACAGAGCTGAAGAAGAAGGAGCAGAGGATGAGCAAGAAGAAGTCCAATGGACAACACAAATGTGTGTAGCTGAAAATCCGCAGATGGAAAGCATAATTGACAAGAGGATTAGCAGAAAGACCAGGAGAAAGGAGTATTTCGAATACTTGGTCAAATGGAAGTGACATCCAGTTGAAGATGCTAGTTGGGAGGATGAAGAAGCAATTCAAAAGCATGGACAGACCATGCAAGAGCTCATGAACAGGAGTTCATGAAAATTTTCAAGCGAGGGAGTATGATGCAGGAGCATCGTACAAAGCCAAAGCACGCGCCTAGCCAAAGGAACAACTGAACGTGCGGATTAAAAAGGGCATGTTTTTATGAAAACGTTTTGAATTTCAAAATCTAAAGCATTAATGTAATAGTAAGGAGAAGCGTACTTACATTTATGTCTTGGAGATATGAACCAATCTAGAGAAATTATTCTCATCTGTCGGATGTAATAAGCATTTAAGTCTTTTAATGTAAAGTAGGTAGATATGAATGTTAGATTAGACAGTTTAGAAGTGTAGGAGGAAAACATATATAGACACCCTCACCCTTGTATCATTGTAAGAATAATATTATTATGATCATTCATAATTCATAAGTTGGAGAGTTGTAGCAGAGGACTATAGAGAAGAACCCATGTACAAGAGCACTTGAGTTAATATATGAAGCTTTGACTCAATTTTCATGGTGTTATGATGCTTACTGTTTACATTTGTTAAATGGTATGTTTACAACTATTTTGTTTCTTTGTTATGGATTTATTTCAATGTTTTGTTGTGTGTATGACTTCATCTTGAATGTATGAAGTCTGAGAGAGAAGAAGAATGAGTTTCAATTGTTTCTCTTCCTGAGAATTTCCTGCAAGGAGTGCAGTGAACGTTCAGAAGGTGTGCGTTGATGGGGATTTGAGTTTAATCTTAGAAATATTAGGAGAGATATCATTGTTCTCATACTCGCAGAAGTGCAGGTGAAGAACATAGCCGTGCAAGCTATGCGCAGGCTGGTTGAGATTTCAGAACTTATCAATCAAGGGGAAATTTGAAGGACTACTATTGCAAAGAGTGCACAGGGTCGAAGACTCAAATAACCAAAGGTTATTTGAAATCTTGCCACAAGGAGTGCGAGAAAGAACCTTTTGGAAGTCTTGAGTTTGCAAGTGAAAGCTCAAGAGAGATAATGTCTTTGAAGTGTTTAAAGGGAGACACATATTGAAACTGTCGCATAGAAATTAAGTTCAGGAGGGAGAACACTCAGTCGTTGTGAAGAAGTCATTGAATCATAAATCGAGCGGTCAAAATTCTACGTGGATAGCTCGCGAAATCGCAAGGATCGTAGGATCCATTGGAGCTATAAGGTGGTTAGGAGTTGAACGAACTCACCACCCTAATATCAAGAATCAATGTGAACCATTGATAGTGGTCGATATGAGCCGTTGATCTCATTTCAACCCACATCGTTGGATCATTTCGTGAACTCGGGGTTCGTAAGTTTGGAGAGTAGACCAAAATTCTTGGTTTTGCGAAGTTACGAGTTGTGAGGGGTCCTAGATTTAGGCCCTAGCCAGTGGTCATTGGTAGAGGCACTAGCAAGGAAGGGGCCATACCCGTATCTCACTCTCAAGTATCGGAGGTTTGGAGTTGAGGGTCTTCAACTCACAAACTCACGAGATCGTGAGTCACAAAATGTGCTTGTGCTAAGGCCTGGGTTGTGGTCGTGTGGAGGCGAAGGCTCACACCTAGTGCACATGGTGCAGGTGGAGTTTTCATGAAGGACCTATGGATCGGATTCGTTGAAGGTTTTAGCAAGGAACCAAAGGAGCCTCTTCGGACCGAGGAGAATTTAGAATGATCTTGTCTGGATCTCAGCCCGAGGGTCGGGTTTCTTGCCATCACATAGCTACAACCGAGTCCTGCATATCTCAACTGGCCATAGCCCCTTTCATGTGGGGTTTGGATTCCAACCATTGGGTCCCATAGATGTTGCACTTCCCCTTGTGGTCACCTCGACCGACTCATCTCCTGCTCCAACTAAAGCTGACAAATCCACCTGGTTCATTGAGCGGATCCATCACATCTTCCAACAAGTTCAAGATATCCTATATAAGTCCAATGACAAGTACAAACAACGCCATGATCAACATTAGGTGCCACATAAGTTTCAGGTGGGCGACAAATTTTGGTTGCACTTGCAGAAAGAACGCCTTACATGACCCCATCAGAAGCTTCACCCACTCTGTTATGGGCCACAAACTATCACCAAGGCCATGGGGCACAATTCTTTTGAGCTCAACATACCTCCCTTCCTTGGCTTGCACCCAATGTTCAACATGGATCTCCTTCGCCCTTATTTCCCACCATTATTGGACACATCAAAAGTAGCAGAACAATTGACACCAACAGAGCTCAACCCTGAATGAATACATCATGCATCCAATGATCATATTTTGGAAACATATATCAAGGGTGCTCGACAACAAAGGATCCATCTTTATCGAGTCATCAAAGCAGGGTAGCTCCTGCACCAAGGCAAGTGGTTCACTTGGGGCCAAATTCAAGAAACATTTCCTCATCTGATGGGGGACCTAAATGAAATGGATACCATTTCTTCCTAAGGAGGGAGGATTTATCCATATGGATATCAGTGGCTACCCACCTTTTCCAACTGGCTCAAAATAATTTTCTGACAATTTTGGCAATTTACTATTTTTAGCAGTTTTAACTTCTGGGGCCATTTTGAGGGCCTAAATGAAGGTTTTTCAAGATCAAGTTCCTCAATTATAAACAAAGGCATGAATGGTCCCCCAAAATTAATCTCCTCAATGATACCTTTCCAACGGGCTATCACATGCCTAAAACAGAGATAGTATGCAAAAGTTACGACCCCGGGAAGTTGATGTACTAACTTACCCAAACGGGGCCCACATGACTTTTGGCACTTCATCTCTTAGGGTTAGGTTTTTGGATGTCTAGGGTTTTTGGAATTCTAGTTTATTGTAAAAATGCCTTTATATTCTCATTGTAATTTTCTTCTTGCGATTGCACACAACCATCACATCTCTTCTTAGAGATAAGCCGCCACCATTCCAACAAGCTTGTTTCCGTTGCATTTTACAGTTTCAGCTTATTTCAATATTGAATAGAAAACCAGTTTTACTGTATCTCTGTTATTTTGTGTTAAGAACCTGTTAATAATTTATATTCATTTCATTTTTGTCATAAAATTTGGATCATCTCTACCAATCGAGCTTTAGATTTCTCGACTTGACCTACTGCATTCATATTCTTCTTGAATACCCATTTTCTATAGATAGGATTTATTCCACTCTGTAACTTGACTAAGTTCCATGTCTCATTCTTGTGCAAGGATTCCATCTCTTCAACCATGGTTTCCTTCCAGATTTTTCCCTATGCTAAGTCGACTACCTCCTTGAACGACATGGGCTCATCGTTGGTGGAAGTTAACACGTATGTGGAATAGAAGTCGAGTGGACTATATATTTCAACTAGTTTTCTTACTCCTTATGACCTCCTTATGACCTAGGTTAGTTGTTACACCTCTTATTTTGATTCAATAAACTCATCTGAATCATATTCTTCATTCCTCAGTTCAAACCACACCATCTCAGGATTATTATTGGTACGAAAAATTTCTTCAGGCTCGAACTTACTTCCAACTTATTTGAATACCACATATTGACTGTACACTGTTTTCCTTCATGCAGGATCCCAATTCTTATATCCTTTCATTCCTTCTTTGTATCCAATGAAAATACATTTTACTTCCTTCTTTTCTAGCTTGCTCCTCTTTTCCTTGGGAACATGCACAAATGCATCGCAACCAAATACTTTGAGATGTGAAACCAAATGATTCTTACCGAACCATACCTCATTTACAGTCGTTTTGACTAGCACCTATGAAGGAGACATATATTTTTTAGTGTTGAATACCTCCACCCAGAATTCTTGTGTGAGCCCAACACCACTGAACATGCTCCTTTCCTTGTCCATCAACGTCCTGTTCAATCTCTCAAAAAATCCACTTTTTTGTGGGGTATATGGTGTGGTAGTTTGGTTTTTTATGTCAGAATTCTTGCAGAATTGATCAAATTTGTTTCCATAAAATTCACCACCATTGTCATTCCTCAACACTTTAATCTTCTTATTTGTTTGGTTTTCTACAAGAGATTTAAACTCTTTGCATTTATCAAAATCCTATGATTTCTTCCTCATTAGATATATCTATGTCTTCCTGGAAAAATCATCTATGAAGGAGACATAATACGAGTATCCACCAAGTGAAGGCACTGTAACAAGGCCAAACACATTACTATGAACCATCTCTAGAATCCCATTTTTCATTGTCACTCCAGATGGGAACCTCACCCAATTTTGTTTTCCATATATAATGTTCACAAAAGTTGAATTCTAAATTACATTCAGGAAAGTCTTCAACCATACCTTTTTTATGCATAGCTCAAATTCCTTTTTCTCTAATGTGTCCTAGCCTCTCATGCCATAGCATGGTTGGGTCAACTTTGTAATGACTTGTTGAGTCGGTTTGAATCAACTCATCCCAAGTCAAGTCAAGTCGATTTTAATTTGAGATGACTTCAGAAACATTGATGTTGTTGCATATAATCGATTCGACACTCCCTAGTAACTTGTATAGGGTTCCAATCTGAACTCCTTTCATTAATACCATCACACCTTTGACCATATTGCATGAATCCTTATGAAATAGAGTGTGCACCTCTGCATCACTTATCTTGCTGACATATATCACGTTTCTTTCCAAACCCGTAATGTGTAGCACACCTGGAAGGGTTATACTCCTCCCATACTGTAGTATCAGTCGACATCTTTCTCATCCGACAATTTTGGTTTTCAAGTTGTCCCCCAAGAACACTTATCTTCCTTCATATTGTTCATATTTGCAGTACCATTCTCTATGTGGTGTTGTATGATACGATTCTCATGAGTCGATCAACTAAACATCTTGATCCGATTGTGTACTGGTTGACACCAGGTACACATCACCTCCCTTATTTGGAGTCTTCTTTCTCTCAGTCGACTGCTTCTCACCATATCTTGTACTGACTTCCATTTCCTTTGAATTTGAATCCTTTTTGTAATTCCCAACTTTAACACATTTCTAGAATATTCTCATCGATTGAACTAGGAATTTATATCTACCCTTCGACTTAGAGTTTCTACTAGAGAATTTTCCTTTATCTTTGTCAACTAATCGTCCTCTCACCAATAAATCATATTTGGTTGATCCTTCCATGTAACTTCTTCCTTCTCATTTATTCTGATAGTAGAGATGGAACCACATCCTCTAGTGCTAATTTGGTTGTATTACTCCCTATAGCCACACCTAAGCTATCCCATGAGTCTGGAAAAGAACATAATAGGCTAATACATTTCTCCTCCTCATTGATTTTAATATCCACAGAAGATATCTGGCTTATAATGGTATTAAATGCATTTAAATGCTCAGTTACTGAACTACCATCACTCATTCTCAAAAACAATTTATTTTTGATAAACAACTTATTTACCAAGGACTTTGATTGGTACAAGCTCCCCAACTTTTCCCACAACTTCTTGGCCAAATATTCACATGAGACATTCAACAGTATTGAATCTACAAGACAAAGTCAAATCGTACTCCTCTCTATTATCTTGAGTTTCTCCCATTTTTCCGTCAAAATTCCTGTTGGAATGGTACCTAGATAGACTGTTGTCCATTTTCCTCGATCTACAAGGAGATATTCAATTTTAAGCTTCCAAAGCTCAAAATTCAAGCCATTTAATTTTTCGATCTGTATTCTTGAGCTGCTCTCCATTCTTTAACACAATCTTTAAATATTTCAGACTTATGACTCTTATTGAACCTAGGGTTTAGCTCATATCCAAGGTTGTTAAGAAAATCTATGATACCACATGTTAGGAAATGAGACACACTTCCATGCTAAACCTAGCACAAGAGAGGAAGAAAGATATAATCAATAAAGTAAATGGAAACTAAAACACATAGTACACAGATATTTTACCCATGAAACCCAAACTGGGAAAACCGACATTCCTTGAGTGTTGTACTCTCTTGTTTTCTTATTCATTCAAAATAAAAGGTTACATGTCTAATCTTGGTCCACACCTAAGACACAATCGACATCATACCCTCTTTCTTACACAAGAAAAAACCTATAGACAATTCATCTTACATATACATGAACACCAACCTCTACAATTATTGATTCCTAAATATTATCTTTTACAACATTACAACATGCCTTATTTATAGGATTTACAGTAGGAAAAAACATAAAGAAAAGGCGCCCAAAAATGATTATAGATCCATGGATATCATTGGCTAAAAATCTTGTGAATATTGGGATTCTGTTACAGTTGACTACCAAGTCAGATTACTCATCGACTACAAGTCGGTCTTCATTCGGTGTTTAGTCAGTTGTCACTTGCTCACTTGTCGACCTCTTGTCGGTTGGCCTCTTCGACTTGTTGTCGATGTCTTTACCATGTCGAAATGCCTTGACCTTTGACTTCTACTTTACCTAGTCGACTCACCTCGACCTTTGAATTTGACCTTACCCAATCGACTGACCTCAACCTTCGACTTGCTATTTATCTACCTCGAATTTTACTGTTAGTCGATCCACCTCAAATTTCAATACAAAAAATATAACAACCCAAAAAATAGTGGATCTTTCCAATATTACAATGATTCTGGATTTACCACCACCTAGATTAGTACACTAGTTAAGAGAAACATTGGTTCATACAAGATACTATAGTAATTTCATTAAGGGATATGCACATATTACAACAACCATGGAGAAGTTGTTGAATAAAGAAGATAAATTCCAATGGAATGAGGATTACCAGAAATGTTTGGACACATTGAAGAAAAAATTAGTGGTTGTGCAAATTTTGATATTCCCATATTGGAAGGAGTTTCATGTTCATGTGTATGTGTCACCCATATATTTGGGCGTAGTATTATCTCAGCCAGGAGAAGGAGAGTTAGACCATCCAATTTCTTTTGCAAGAAGGAAGTTGTCAACAGAAGAAAAAAACTACACTATGACAGAATGAGAGTGGTTGGAAATGGTGTATGTGTTGCACAAGTTTAGACATTATTTGTTGGTTCTACTCTCAGATACTTAGTGAAAAATCCAATTATGGGGGGGATAATTTGCAGATGGTTACTTTTTTTCCAAGAATATTACTTTGAATTCATTTTTAAGAGAGGAAAATTGAATGCAATACTAGATCACTTATCGTGCATACTATCAAGAGAAGATGTAGGGAATATAGATGATAGTTTACTAGATGCACATTTATTTTTATTTCAAATGGTGGAAAACTATTTCATAGACATTATGCAATTCTTAAGTACAAGAATGGCTCCATCATACATGACAATTGCACAAAAGAAAAACTTAGTGTTTAATTCAAATGACTATTAGCTAATTGAAGGAAATTTATATAAGTTAGGTGTAGATGGGATATTAAGACGATGTGTGTTAGATCATGAAAGACCAATGATACTATCAGAAGCACTTGAAGGTATTGGGGAAAATGCATAATATTTTGTGTACAGGGCTTTGGTGGACCACACTTCACAAGGATGCTAAAGAATATTTATAGGCATGTAATGTTTTTCAAAGGGTTGGAAAGCCATCCAAAAGGGATGAGATTCCTTTGCATCCACAGGTTACAATGCAGGATTTTTATAAATTGGCAATAGAATTCATTGGAATGATCAATCCACCAGCTAGGATATCGACATATAGGTACATAATCACCGCGACATAATATTTGACTAGATGGGAAGAAGCAACACCAATCATAGACTACAACATGGAGACTAGTGCATGATATTTGTTTGAGAATGTTGTTACAAGATTTTGTTTCTTTTTCATTTTATTAAGTGATCAAGGGATGCACTTCCTGAATAAGATGATTGCAGCATTGACTTAGGAGTTTCATATTCACCATCAAAGGAACATGCCATATCACCCTCAAGAAAATGGGGCAGTAGAAGCCTTCAATAAAATTTTAGAGAATGCTTTGTAAAATATCTGTAATGTAGGAAGGGATGATTGGGACTTGAGGATCCATACAATATTATGGGAATATAAGACTAAAAGAAATAATTTGATAGGACATACACCTTTTAGGTTGTTATATGGGAAATAAGCAGTAATGCCAATGGAATTTATTATGAGAAGATTGTGTGTTACATCGATTCTTGATCTTTCGTACCCTCATGCAGTAGAGGAAATATTTTCACATTTGTTACAACTCAAGGAAGTCTGTTTTGTCACAGGATTCCATCAACAAGTCCATAAGGTAAGAGAAAAAACATGGCATGATAGTCATATTTAACAAAAAAAGTTTCAAGTGGGAGACTTAGTGTTTCTATATGAAAACAAGTTCATGCAACTAGAAATGTTGAATGGTGAAGTCTTGGGGGGACTGGTGAATGAGAACTAGTTGAAAATTTATAGTGATGGTTGGATGTATGCATACTAGTATGACCTACGTAGGAACCAATGCACCATAGTTGTGTATTATAGTAAGAAAAAGAAAAAGAAGAGAAAAAGTAGAAAAATAAAAAGAAAAAGAAGAGAAAAAGTAGAAAAAGAAAAAGAAAAAGAAGAGAAAAAGTAGAAAAAGAAAAAGAAAAATAAAAACAAAAGAAAAAGCGGAAAACGTAATAAATTAAGTGAAGGAAATAAACATAAAGTTGAAATGTTGGTCAAGGGTCAAGAAGTTAAGATAGTTCATATAAATAAATAAACAGTAGAATCTCATAGATGATAGCAAAGAGGAATATATATACATGTACAACAAGAGTAAGTGCATAGAAGAAGTGCATTATGCATTGATAAATGACCTCATAGAGGAAGTGAATTGCACATAGAAGAAAAGATTGTGCATTGAAAGAACATATAAGCTAGAAAACCACGTAGAAGAAGAATAAAACAAATAGTTAAAGGAATTAAAGAGAGGAAATTATCATTAGAAAGAAGTAATGACAGGACATCATGAAGACATATAGTCATAAATGGAAAGCATCGGTGGAGATCGTGACAAACTGGTAGATCGAGGAAAAACTATGGTGAAAGTTTTTGAATTAATGTAGCATTAAATTAGGTATTGATTGCACAACACTAAGTGTATTAGATAGTTAATTCAAGCACCAAGGTAGATGGACATTGTTGAAGGGGAAAAAAATCCACTGAGGGGTCGATAGGCCAACATTATTTTTATTTGGAGTTTGCATTTTATAGAGAGAGTCAACAGTAGTGTTGTAGATCCCAAAGGAACACCAAAGAGCCAAAGGAGTTGTCACAGGTAACAACATCGTAGAAATGGAACCACCAAATACAGTAACATAGGAACATAAGAAAGGTTGAACTAGAGCAACACAAACGATACCAAAACTTGAGGAGACTCAGGAATCATCCTCATCGAAGTTGAGGTTTCCAAGGGACTACATTCCACCGAGGAAGGAAGATGCGAAACTAGTTAAGTTAAAGAAGGAGGATAGGTACAATTTGGTGACGCTAGAAATCCCAGCTAGGGTAATCATTGACAAGGATATGCTAGGAAAGGTGATGCAGTTTTAATACGTAGACCACAACATCATAGATACAACACATTTCCCCAACCTTGCATCAAGACACTACTTGGAGATGAAAAACGATGCAAAGACATACTTACCCATAACTGAGCTGCATGTATGGTCCAAAGGATTGGAGTGAGCTAGTCTATTGAATCTATTTGACATCCCACACTTTGTAAGGAGACAAGAGATTAATGCATGTGTAAATATGTTATTAAGTTGTGTGGATGGTGGCTTCTTGTGGTTAGATAGGTAGATTTCTATAGACACATATCTAATTTTGTGAATCACGAGATTATCAACAGAAGGAAAAGATCCTACATTTTTGTTAGAAGATAGAAAGCATGAGAAGGCTCCGTGAGAGGCCATGAAGAAGAAATTCCACATAGTTAGAGGTTTGTGAGGTCTGTATGTGCCAAGTATAAGTGATCCAATGGAACAATTTGAAATGCAAGTGTTGGCATGCAAATTGTTGATAAAATGAAGGAAAGACCCAGTGGCTGCAGGCGTGATAGTTGTGGTCAAAATATGTGTAGAAGGGGTAACGATGAGTTGGGTGTCATTTTTACATAACCAGTTACTGATAGAATACAAGGAAAAGGAATGGAGTTCCACTATTCCTGGTTATTACTTATGATCACATTATCACCATGGAAAGAACTAGAGGATTCATATTGTTTGGGAATGAGAGACAAGTCGTGCTTGGCTACCAAGTATCATACCTTATGGTACACAACACATAAGGGACGAAAACTGGACAAGAATATTGAATTCTATCTGTATAAGGAAATGATTAGGTAGTGTATCTAACCACAATGAATTTAACCACATATTATAGAAACTCGCAAAATGATTTTGCGGTTCATGGAAGACCATCATCATATGTACATACAAGTAAAGAAAGATCCGAGAGAGGAATGGGTCAAGAAAAAGTAACGAATAAAAGAGGAGGAAATAGAACTAATTATGAAGGACTCGGATTTAGACTACAAGTTCCCATCAAATGAACAAGAAGAAAAAATACCAGATCTTGAGATTGAGGAAGTACAAGGTCTAGGAGAAATCATAAGCAAGAAGAGGAAATATGAAGATACAAAATAGGGAAAATCCATGCCACATCGGAAGAAGTGGAAAGAGGACAAAGAAACGAGTCCACTGGCACTGATGGAAGATGACCTTGAGAGGTTTTGGGAGAAATTTAAGGGGATCACTGATGATGTGTTTAAACATGCGGTAGATAAGTAAGAAGGAATGAACAGAAAGACACAAGAAGAAATGACTGCACTGTGCCAATTGATGGAATACACTAGGATATAAACTGTGCAACAAACAAATGAAGGACCAATGAAAAGCACAAAAATTCTAGTAGAAACAAGAATGACAGTCTCTCATGCATTAGCGGTAATGGGGGAGCGTAGAACAGTTAAGTTGGCACGAGGGGTGATTATGTTCCCATCGGTAGAAATGCAGGAGAAAGTGCACGCACTAAGTAACATTGACTTAGTCTTATCACAAATACTGTGAGAAATGTTGCAGGGGTTGTAGATGAGCATATCTCAAGAAGCGAACTCGTGCACAGAAGAATGTCTAATAAATTGGGTAAGGCCACAACAGAGATTGCAAGAATTCAGATTGACTACAATAGAGTTGAATGGGAAAAGGATGTAGCTGCACAGAAGGTAGAGAAAGTGAAGAAATCATTTGAAAAGGTTTTTAAATAGATTCTGGAGGTACCAATGGAGGTGGATACTCCATTGGAATATTAGGTAGCGAAGATAATCAAAGCCATCCAAGGCTTCTAAACAAAGTTTTTTGAGTTAGAAACATGAATGACACCAAGAGCACCCCGAAAAGAAATAGACCAAAGGGAGAATAAAGTAAGAATCACAATGGAAGGTATCAGGACTTTGGAAGTAGAATGTGCTAAGTTGTATGAATACAACATAGAATTCTAGAATCAACTATCGAAGGATGCCAAATTATAGAGTATTGAACAAAATATTCAAACTACAGACGGGAAGGCTCAACAGATCAAGGAAACCATCATAAATTTTCCACCAGCAAAGAAGATGATGGAAATTCAAGAGAGTAAGAAATTATACTCTAATATGAACCAGCTGAGGACTGAGCACACAACGTAAGATCAAACAAGCAGTGGAACAAGTTGAAGAGAAATGAAAAAATCATATCACTGTAGAATTAGTAGAAACAATTTTTTTTAATGAGACAAGGGTTAGGGAGAATATCATCACAACAAAGGATATTTTTGGAAAATTAAAGGAGAAGTTGAAAAGGTATTAAGTGGCTTCGGACGAGCCATAGGTGACTGTTGAGGCCCTATTGGACATACATTTTGGATGAGAATAACTAAATTTAGGGAGTTGTGCCATAGTAGAGGAAAGAGTAAAAGGTAGGATCTTAGGGCATGATAAGGGCGCATTTTGCGATGCTGAAGTAGGAGAAGTAAAACTTCAACATAAAAGTAGGAAAAACTGTAGTTCAACGTAAAAGTAGGAAAAACAATAGATTGGTGCATAAGTATCAAAATTGGTTATGGCCCATTAGGTTTTTGGGGATAAGTTGTTATTAGGGATTTTATCCCTAATTCCATGTATAAATATTTTGAGGTTTGGGAAGATTAGGTTGTATACTGAAAGGAAGAGATTAGGCTTGGATGAGAGTAAGAGATTAGGTTACTCATGATTGATGGAGAGATTTGATGCAAAGATAGGCTCCCAATATAGAGCGACTAAGAAGGTTTGGGGATTACAATATGTTGTATATTTTGTAAGCATAGTTCACATGCATGAGGTGATTATTGCACAAAGACTAATATAAGAAGCCTGTTAGCACATATACTTGTAGGGGGTCAAAAAATCACTTTGGTTTTGTTTTTGAGTCATAGGGTTTTATGAGTCTTAGGTTTTGGGTTTTCTTTTTTTTGGTCATAACTCAAATTTTGATTTGTATAAGAAAAAATATTTTTAGCCTTGGTTTAGAGTCTTTATGTCATAATATTAGTCATCGTGATAAGGTTAATGGTCCTTATGATTCACACTCTTTATCCTAAACATGATCACCTTGACATATCGTGCCTCCAAGTTGTACACATGTTTTCTTTGGGTCACTTTCAAATCGTTTAGATGTCAATTCAAAGTCAGGTGTATTTTATTCCAACTCACCTAAAAGTTCACAACGTACCTTTGAGTACCTCATGCATTCATTTTTCATCATTTTCAACTAAGAAACATGTCAAGGGGAATTTTATTGTTTTTAGTGCCTTTATTTAATTATATTTTCAAGGATTTTGTAATAAAATTTCTAGCAATATCCTTGAAGTGCACTATTTGATTTTGAACTTGGCGCTACAAACTGGGCAGTGCAGATTGGCGCTACAGACTGGATGAAGAGGATCATCAATTTTATATTAATTGCTAATAGATTAACGCAGGTTCACAATCATCAACATCAAAACTAGGTGTATCAGTTACTCCTTGATGATATCCATGCTGTTCAAATATTGAAAGAGGGGTTTATGATTCTCTATTTATAGGCATTGTGAACTGTTCAAACTCCTTTGCTGAAAAACTTTCAAATCCATTTCCATGACTACCTAAATTATTCCCACCATTTCAAACTACTATATTGAACTAACTTTATCTTCTCCTCTGCAAATGAGTCACCTATTCCACAGAATACCTCAATGCTGAGAATTGGTATCTTTGACTCTGCATCACTAGCACGCACTGCGAACTAGGTGTTGCGAACCCTCTGTTCCAGAATTGTTGAAACCCTTGTTTTCTGCATCAATTTGAATTTTAGTCTTAACCCATTGAATGAGACCACTATCAAACCTGAGGATTATGGTTAATCATTTTTAGAGCCAAGCTTAAAATTGCATACATCATTGGCGCTGCAAACTGATATTTATGCTGCTAAAATTATGTTTTAAGCAAAGAAATTTCACTTGTCTTCCTTTCATTACAAATCGTAGTGGTTGTTCCATTATCCCTCTTGTTGAAGTGTTCTCTATATCATACCATTAATGTGTATAAATATTTGGATAAGGTGAGATCTAGGAAACATTTATGTCATTAAATGTTAAGAACCAAATACCAATATAGCATAGAAAAACCTCAGAAAAAGTACTCAACGCCTTGAAAAAGAGATAATTTCAGATAATAAGCCTCTTCGAGGGGGAAACCTCATTTTACCCCACTTAAATGTTCAAGTACAAGATGATTCAAAATGAAAATGTCCACCCTAAATGTTCAAGCACAAGATGATTCAAATGAAAATGTCTCCTTGGTATATAGGAGACTAGGAGGTATAATTACAACCAATGGCCTAAAGCCGACATAAATAAAATAACATTACTATAACATTCCCAATTAAGGGGTAATGAGCTAACATAGGGGCTTAACATGCCCCTCCCCTTGAGACAAGTGTTGTCTCAGAACACTTGAGTGTCCTCGATGCTTCGCAGCAGAATCATCTTCCCAAGTGGAATCTTCACCAACTGAGGAATAGATCAATCTCAGAGTATCTCATTAAATGGATCTATTCTTCAGCTGGTGAGTTCTTGTGTTAGTGATGGCTTAAGGTTCCAATATGATTTTTCCTTCCCTCATCAAGTTCGAAATATGGTTTGGAACCAGATCTTGTCTATTTCTATAACCTTATTTAAGCATGAAACATGGAAAATTGGGTGTACTCGTGAAGATGCAGTAACTCTAATTTGTATGCTATAGTACCAATATTTTGCAACACCTTTTATAAGGGGCCATAATACTTGGTGATAATTCTATTATCCTTCTTGGCTTGCTTGAGGGACATCCGCTTGTATGGTTGTAGTCTTAAAACACCCAACACCCTCCACTCCAAACGCCTTTCACCAATGCATGTTGATCTTCTTGTTGTTTTATGTGATTTTGTTCCATGGTCATGTTGTCCTCTAAGACTTGGAGAACTTGTTGTCGATTCTCGATGTGATCTTCCAACGCTTGAACCTTTTAGATTTTATTTTAGAGAAGAAGGGATGGAAGGGGAGTATGTATCCATAAATTCCATGTCGGTAGCTATTTTTTGCAGTGTGAAGGGAAGTGTTATAACACCATTCCGCCAAGGGTAACCATTTGAACCATTTTGTTTGTTTAATGTAGACAAAGCAACTAAGGTAGCCTCTGCATTTGTTCATCATTAGCCTGGGTCCATCATATTGAGGATGATAAGGATGAGCTATGGAGCCAATTGAGTAACCAAACAAGAAAATGATTCTATCAAACCGTTGAAGATGGGATCACACTTCATAATAATCGCTGGGCTCTGTATGTAGATTTTGAACTATCTCCCTGAATGCGATGGCAAATGTAATAGCTTTGAAGGGATGAGAGAGTGCACAATAGTTTGCATACTTGGCTTCCACGAATAACAATCACCATGATGACACTTCTTTCCTTCAGACTTTGGTAACCCCTGTGATTAAATTCATGGAACCCTCCTCCCAACGCCAACTTGATGGATAATGTTTGTAAAAGACCCTGGGTCTTAATTGTTTCCACCCATTTTGTTGGCACACCAAACATTCTACCACAAACCTTTGATCATAAGTTTTGGGTTGGCCATCCCAAAACGTCCTTTTTGACTCTATGGTGGTTTTCAAAAATCCCGAAAGGCCTCCCACTGGAGAGGTAACCCAATAGTACCTTTTGTTTGAGTTGAGAGTTCTTACATAAATATGTTTATCTCTTTGCAAAATTATAGTGAATCATTTTTCCATGTAAATGTATCCGATGCACTTGAATCCTCAAGGTCCTTTGGAATGAGAGTCCAGACTTTTTCGCTTATTCTTCCATTTATCCCTTGTTTCTATTATCCAATCGAGTTGATGATCAAGATATACGTAGTAAGGTCTCAACATCTTCATCCTTTCGAGCGTATCCGGCACAACATTTTTCTTCCCTTTATAGACGATTTCTAAAATCATAACCTAATATCTTGTTACCCATTTTTTTGTTCTTCAAGATAAACTTTTGTTCCAAGAAGTGTTTAAGACTATCATATCTATTTTGACCTTTGAGGTGCCTACCTATTAGGTAAGGGATGCCATTTCTTCAATGCATTTAGTATTTCCATCATTTATTTCCCATAAATGGGTTTTTGTAAGTCCTTTCCTTGAGTGGTAGACTTTCAAAGCTGTAATTCCTTCCTTCTTGCATTAGGGACAACACCAATTCCATTTCAGGCATCACATTCCACACAAGGCTTGTGAAGTCCTGGAGGGTAAGATGTGAGCTTTACACATCACCTCTTGTTGTTCAAATATTTTGTTGCCTCTAGAGTCCAAGGAAATGTCTCCTAGTTAATGTCATTAAATGTGTTGCTATTCTTCCATAGTTTCAACCAAACTTGTGGTAGTAACTCATCAAACCCAAAAATCCCAAGATTCTTTAATGTTTTAAATTGGCTACCCATCATAATCTTTAATCTTGTTAGGGGTCTTCACCTTACACCTTCATGAGATACAAAATAACCCAAATACTCTACCTCCAATTCAAAGAAAGATTTGAAATGGTTTGGCATATAGTTGTTGCTCCTTTGGCATTGTAGCACCCAGAACATGCCACACATGATCCCTCCCAAGACTTGCTATAGAGATTAGTATATCATCAAAAATACTAACACAAATTTCGAAGGCTTGAAATGGAATTCATCAACCCTTGAATGTGGAAGGTGCATTTGTAAGGCCAAAAGGCATGACCAAAAATTCATAATGGCTCCTGATGAGTTCTAATGCTCTTTTGGGACATCTTCTTCCTTCATTCTCATCCGATGCCCTGAAGGAAGATCCAATTTTGTGGAAATGGATTGCTCCATGTAGTTCATCTTAACAATTCATCAATGATGTGGAATGGGAACTTATCTTTAATAGAGAACTTGTTGAGCTCCCCTTCTATAATCCTCTGGACACATACACCATGAGTTATTTTTTTTGAATACCATTACCATTGGTGCAGTGTAAGAACTTTATTAGGTATAATAATGCTAACCTCTCACATTTCTTCAACCATGTGCTCAATTTCACTCTTCTAGGCATAAGGGTATCTATATGGTCTGGTGTTAGGAGGAACACCCCTGTGAATTAGGTGAATTTCATGATCAAGGATTTGAGTGGGTGGAAGACTCACAGGAATATCTTCAAATACTTTGAATGCTTATCAATGATCCTTTGAGATCTTGAGGGAATATATGGCTTAGATGTTTGAATATCTAGTGAGAGCATAGTTGCGCACAACTTGATCCTCTTCAATAATTTTTTCATACCATTAGAGCTTATCACCACCGGTTTCCAAAATCAAGAAATGATAAAAGTAAGGTGACAAATCATGAAGGAATATTTAAATGTTAAAGCATTGGCAGTCCCTTTCCATTTATGGAAAGTGGTTAACCCTAAAATAAGGAAAATAGGTTAAGTGACCTACAAATGGGTTAAGTGACCTAAAAATGGGTTAAGTGACCTAAAGGATGAAAGTATAAATAAGATAGCAATGGTCTCTTGTAGATCATCCTTTTTGTGGATCAATGAAGAGCTTATTGTGGGAATATATTTTGGAGTATTGATGGAGAGCTTCTTGAGCATTTTTGGTGTGGAACACTTGAGGATATTGAAGATCTATAGGTGAATGAGATAACCAAGGATATATAAGCCTAAATTCTGAGGAAAGTGAAGAAAAGAAGGCTGAAATGCAAGGAAGGATAAATTCTTTTGATGGTGCTTTCTAAGGTATGTTATTTACAGGTCATCTCACCATTTTCGCTATAATGTTGTTTCTATAATGATTGAGATACTAAAATTTCTATGCAAGTGAGAAAACATATCCAAGTATCGGTGGTTAAAAATTAAGCTTGTGGTTCGTTGTATTTTTGGAGTTACACTCCGTGGAAAATAGGGTTTGTGGCTAGTCCTGAAACTAGTCAAAATCATGTGTTTCGGGTACAAACGTCATAACTTCTTCATAACAGATCCAAATTAAGTGAGACCAAATGTGTTGGTTAGGGTACAATATTTAGTATTCTCTGTAATAGTTTCATATCATTTCATCAAATAGTTTGTGCGAGGCACACTCTACAAGGTCGCTGTCTAGAATAAGCCAGAATTCAACAAGGTATGCCATTTTTGCTATAACTCCTTTTATGAGAGGTTCCAAGTAGTGACACTTGGAGGAATTGCTTAAAACACACTGAAGAAAATTTTGTATCAGTTTTAGATTTGTATTCAGTACATGTACAAAGTTATGATTATTTCAAGTTAGGGTTGTTGACTAATCCAAAACTAGTCATGGTTGAGAC
>SNQJ01S0113429.1:6260-33921 GCA_010110895.2 Picea sitchensis
GCATATATTTCTGATGAATGCTTAGCTACAATTTAGTGCAACTTCTACTATGGTGACCAACTTTTTAGTCATCTAATCACTTGCATTTTTTCCTCTGTATCGGCTATCAGCAGGTACAAGAGCTGTGAACTTTTATACCTCTATATTTTATGCTTCGTCAGATTACTTCTTGCCTTTTTCTTCTTTTGTTTACAGGGTGAGATTCTCCCTTGATAGGAGTCTCGCATTGTTGATGGCTTAATGTTTTCTCACATTTCATACATGATTCTTTAAAAATTTAAATAAGTTATGAGAGAAGGCCTTTGGTTTGTGTTCTACCTTTAACATCAGATTTCAAAAGTTCTCTTTTATACGGTCAAAAAATTGAAGTAGCATTTTAAAACTCGAACTTTCTTTTCATTTTTTGTTCCTCCATGACTGTGCCCTTTGCAATACAACCCAATGTTGAACCCGGCCTATCGGATCAAACCAGCATCGCTTTGAACCTGTTTGACATCATACTTAAAACCGCCATCACCCGGGTCAAACTTGAACGTTCATGGGCTACAATTGAACAAGATATAAGCATCCATGAATGTTTGGAAGAGAGATAGAGACAACTTAGAAATCAACCTTAGCTTCCTTTTCCCGAAGGTTGTTTTTTCCCCTTTTTATCTTTTACTCACTTTCGGATGCCTAGACCCTGTACTTTCTAACCTTAAGTATAGACTCTGGAACAACATTTTTCTGGCACCGTTGCCGGGGATGAAGTTACGAAACCTTTTCCCTGGGAGAATGACATTTTTGCAAATTTCTTCCCTTTGATAGTGAACAAAGAGTGAACACCTTCTAAAGGCTATTTGTATCATTCACTTGGCGACTCCACATTTAATTATGCTGGCATCTGGTCGAAGGAACACCAAACAAAACCCGGATGGTAAACAGACCACGCCCTTTTTCGATCCCAAAATAATACTGAAAACTACAGGTTCCCTTAAGCCAACCACTGCAGCCTACCAGCTTAGGTACACACAACCCAATGCCGAGATTTCTTTTGAACCTCTGACTTCGCAAGAATCCCCCCCTAAAACCCCCAACCCAACTTTAGCTCTCCCTGAAGTTAAAAATGAAATTTATCCGACAACCTCTGGTAAACATAAAGGTGAAAATCCCTCAGTAAATTTATCAGGGATCGATTCCCGTCGACCCTTCAGTTAGATTTTCCGACCTCATGGATTATCTCGACGAATATACCATATACTCGGATTCCACTCCCATGGGTTCCCCTGATTACATCTCTTGCAAATCCGAGGAACCAAGTCCTCGCATCCCTTTTCACCCTTCTTTAGTTTTTTCATCTCTCGAAGGAGCTAAAGATTCACTTTTAGTGTTCCAGAACCCTCTGTATAATGCACTGTTTTCCTATCCAATACTACCGATGGTCGTCGCTGGAGGGGGAGGTGGAGGGGTTTTAGGAGGAGGAGGTGGAGGGGCTCCAGGAGGAGGAGGGGGTGTCCAAGGGCCGCCCCTGCCACCCAAATTGTTCCCTAAAGTAGCTGCCAAATATGCACCTTTGGTCCTGCCTGTCCCTCTTCACGACCTTCCTAAAAACTACATGTGAAACTTACCTAAATTTACTGGGGAAGGGGACCTGACCGCGACCGAACATATAAATTTCTTTGATCAGTTTGCAGATATCCTAGGTCTCGAACACAAAGACGTATATTCGAGGTTATTTGTTTCGACATTCGAAGGATAGGTACAAACCTGGTTTCGAAGTCTACCCACAGGTTCGATATTATCCTATGATGCCCTAGAAGACTCTTTTCTTAGACAATGGGGCGAAAGAAAAGACCATTTGTATTATTTGACCGAGTTCGGGTCTTTAAAGAAAAAAATTCAAAAATTGTTATGGAATTCATTCAAAGGTTTAACAATTTATATAATAAGATCCCAGTCGAAGTTAAACCATCCCAACCTGCAACCATGGTAACCTTTGCGGGAGCCTTCGAACCCGATTTCACACTTCTTTTGAGAGAAAGGAGAGGGACTACCCTGACTCGAATGCAAGATGATGCCATAGAGATCGAATCTAACATGATGGCTTCTGGCAAATTAAAAACAAAAGTAGAAATGGGAAACCGAGAAACCAAACGTTTTAGGGTACAAGCGGGACCCTCAAGGCCTAGTAGATCCTTAGATGATAAAATGGATGACATGGCTACGATAATTAAAGAGTTATCAAAAAAGATTTCCAGCATGGAGCTAGATCAATCAAAGGTAGATCCTTTCATTAATAGGGAATTCAGAAGAAACCCCAACCCTGAAAATCAACAAAGACAGATTAAAAATGAAGACCAGAAAATTCAAACTCCTTTAAAAAATGAAAATTTTATAGGAGGAAATGACCTGCAAGATTTCGAGGATCTGGAAGAAGATGCGACAAATTTGGTTGATGACTGCACACAAACTTATTTAACTAAAGAATATTATGAGAAGTCCTTGGACACTCAACAACCGTCAAATAAAGATGATGACATAAACAACACTGATGTTTCTGTCTATCAACAAATGATTGATTCTATAATGGACGAAGTCCAACATAAGTACAACCTGAGGCCTAAAAACAAACCTGTGTCGACTCCTCAACCCAAGAAAATTATTCCTAGAGGTGAAATATACGAGCCTGCCCCAAAGGAGACCAAGATACCTAATAGAAAAATAAAAGGGGTAGATTCACAAAATCCCAAAGTAAAAGAGGTTGAGACCCAAGCAAAAGAAATTAAGACAGTTAAAACACATATACCGGTAAATAAAATCATGGGAAATAATTCAGCACAAACAAATAAGTTAGAAAAGAAAGAGTCTGAGGCTTCAACCAGAGAAACAGACAAAGGTAGTAGAGGTTTCAGCCTTGAAAATGAGATAAATAAGATCAAAATACCAATCCCTCTGGTCGAATTAGCAAAGAATCCAGTGCATCGAAAGAAGATAACCAAAATGATAGATTTTTAGGATCCAGAAAGTCACTCTGACGTGATAAACTTGGAATATGATAAGCCTAATATCACTTTTGGTCCACATTTCAAGGGTGCCAGAGACACTGTCTCTCCCTTCTATATTACCCTAAATGTGCATGATCTACTGCTGCATAACTGCATGCTAGATTTTGGAGCCTGACATAATGTGATGCCCAAGTCTATTATGGACAGACTAGGCTTCGAGATCACCAGGCCTTATGGAGACCTCTACTCTTTCAATTCAAGGAGAGTTAAGTGCATGGGTATGATAAAAGATTTAGTAGTTACTCTTGCACAGGTTCCGATGAAAGTCATCCTGATGGATGTAGTTATCATCGATATACCTCCGAAGTATGGCTTGCTACTATCTAGGTCGTGGGAAGCCAAACTTGGGGGGTCTCTTCAACTAAACATGACCTATGCCATGATTCCTGTGTTTGGTGGGAAATTTACTCGGATATACAGGGAAAGGAGGCTACCATACATAGTGAGCGACCCACAGAATCCTAACAATTATCCTGTTTATGTTGCTGATCAAGATCTAGGGAATTGTATTTTGTCTTTTGATGATGGTGTAAATAGTTGTATAGAAGACAATTACATAAATAAAAATGAATTAGGAAAGATAAACGAAAATATGTATAGCACTGGAATTTGGGATTTTATTTTTTATGGTGCCTTGTCATATGAAGGAGCAGGTGCAGGATTATTGTTTGTAGCACCTGAAAATGAATTTGTGATTCCTTTCTCTTACAGGCTTCAGTGGGATATAGACTACACCAATAATGTATGTGAGTATGAGGCTCTAGTATTGGGGTTGGAAGCTGCCAGGAAACTGAACATAAAAGACTTGGAAGTACACGGAGATGCAAAGTTGATAGTGAAAAAGATAAATCGGCAATACCAGGCCAAACACCCAAGATTAAGATCTTACAAGAATTGTGCCTGGGATTTAATGGAAAATTTATTCTCGTTGGTAAATTTTCATTTCATCCCACGCTCTAAAAACTTGCAAGCCAATTCATTAGCCAAAGCAACCTCAACATCCACCCCCCCTACAGCTTTCAAACTAAGGTATCACATAGAAGTGAGGAACAAACCTTCCATACCAAACAACATCCAACACTGGCAAGTGTTTGAAGATGACAAACAAATCAAGAAGTTCCTCGATATGGTGGATGACTTTGCTGAAACTCACGTTGACCAAGAAAACCAAAACGACCACACATGGATCATGCAAGAGGGAGAGGATCCTTAGGGGTTCCAGGAAAAGATCGCTAATCATCGCATGTTGGTTTTAAAGAACAATCAGATCCCAAAGGGACTAATCCCTCTGGAGAGACTGTTCAACCAAAATGATATGCCCTTAAAATTTTCTTTGCAACCCCAACCAGAAGAGGTTGAAGACTGCGACATAGGGATCGAAAAGGAGTCTAGGATAGTAAAAATATCAAAGTACCTTCTTCCCGAGGCAAAAAGCAAGTATACAGACTTACTCGGGTGGTATAAAGATGTTTTCACCTGGTCATACGAAGAGATGAGAACCTATGACACCACTGTGATTGAACACAAGATACCCCTAAAGCCTGATGTCAAACCTTTTAGAAAAAAACTAAGACAAATCAATCCTATTTTATTGCCCGTGGTCGAAAGGGAAGTCAAAAAACTCCTGGACGCAAAAATAATCATACCACTGAGATACTCCAACTGGTAAGCAAACCTGGCCCTGGTTAGAAAGAAAAGTGGGTAGATCAGACTATGTGTTGATTTTAGAAATCTAAATAAGTCCTCCTTCAAAGACAATTACCCTCTACCCAAAATGGATCACATTTTAGAAAAAGTAGTTGGGGAAAATAGGATGTCGATGATCGACGGGTTTTCCGAGTACAATCAAATTGTTGTCAACGAGCACGATAAAGAAAAAATAGCCTTCACCACTCCTTGGGGTACATTTATGTATGACAAGATGCCTTTTGGTTTAATGAATGCAGGTGCTACTTTCCAATGTGCTATGGATATCACTTTCATCGGTGAAAGGGACAACTTTGTGGTTATCTATCTTGATGATCTAATCATTTTTTCTAAATCCGATGAAGATCATCTGATACACCTCAAGCAGACGTTTGAGAAATGACGCAGGTTTGGTTTGTCTTTAAACCCCAAAAAGTCTCTCTTTGCTATGCAAGAAGGTAAAMTCTTGGGCCATATTGTGTCTTGAGATGGAATTAAAATTGATCCTAAGAGGGTTGAAGCTATAGACACCATAAATATCCCTAGGAATGTAAAAGAGATTCAATCATTCTTAGAAAAAATAATTTTTTTGAGGAGATTTATCCCAAAATTTGCTGAAATTGTGAACTTGATCACAAATATGCTAAAGAAGAATAGCAAAGTGAAATGGACAGCAGAAGCCAAAGCATCGTTTTCATGCATCAATAAGGTCATAAGCAAGGCACCTGTACTATCAAGACCTGATTATCTAAAAGATTTTCTGATTTTCTCATTGCGCCTTTGAACACACACTTGCCGCGGTACTCCTCCAGAAAAATGAAGAAGGTTTCAAGCAACCAATATCCTTTTTTAGGAAAAGTCTTAGAGACGATGAACTCAGATACGATATAATGGAAAAACAAGCATATGCTATGGTGAAGGTGCTAAAGGATTTCATAACCTATGTGTTACATTCCAAGGTAATTGTGTATGTACCCACTAGTTCAGTAAAAGACATTTTGGTTCAGTTCGACAGTGATGGGAAAATGGGACAATGGCTCGCTAAAATTCAAGAATTTGACTTGGAGATAAGACCGACGAGACTAGTAAAAGGACAAGGTTTGGCTAAGCTCTTAGCTGAATCAAACTTCAGAGCCCTCGGAATAAATGGCCTACAGGGATGTGAAGAGTGTGTGCACATGAACGAGCTCGATGAACAAATAACTACAATCAGAATCGAAGAGAAGTTTGCCTCATCGGATTGGTATAAAGACACAGCGTCCTCCCTGCTGACCTTGAAATGCCCGAGTGACCTATCCCCATCTAAAGCCAGGATGTTGAAGCTGCATGTGGTGAAGTATTGTATATCTGAAAACCAATTGTATTGGAAGGAACCACTAGGCTTCTTGTTGGTTTGTTTAATTGAATCAGAAACAGAGAAGGTCATAAATGAATTTCACAAAGGAGTGTGTGGAGGACATCACGCCTGGAGGGAAACGAATTATAAGATCCCGAGGGTAGGATATTATTGGCCCAAACTATTCTCATACGTCAGCGCCAAAGTCAGAGCCTGTAACCCTTGCCAATTGTTCGCAGGCAAGCACAAACTCCCAACACTACCATTGGTTCCGGTCAAAATAGAAGCCCCTTTTCAACAATGGGGACTAGATTTTATAGGCAAAATTAACCCTCATTCTAGCGCTCAACATAAATAGATCCTGACTACTACAGATTACTTCACCAAATGGGTGGGGGCTATTCCAAATATAAAGGCAACGGATTTGGTGGTAATGGATTTCCTAGAAGAGAACATTTTGTCTAGATTTGGTTGCCCCCAAAAGATAGTCACAGATAATGCCCAGGCATTTAAATCTATGGCTATGGTCATCTTTTGCCAAAAGTATAATATAGTGCTCGGTCATTCCACGACATATTACCCCCAAGGAAATGGGCTATCTGAGTCTTCAAACAAGATTCTAATCACTATAATTAAGAAAGTGTTGAGCAAAAAAAAAAAATCTTGGCATGTGCATTTGAAATATGCTTTGTGGGCGAATCAGATAGGTACAAAAAAATCTATCAGCACTTCTCCTTTCCAAATGGTATATGGGACCGACATAGTATTACCTATTAATCTAGTGCTTCCTGTAATGAAACTTTGGCAAGATGAGAAAGAAGAACCAAATCATGTCACAAGAAGAATAAACTAGCTGATTGAAGTCCAACAACATAGGGCTGAAGTGGACGAAAGGCTACAGAAATAACAGAAAAACATGAAAGTGTTATTCGATTGTAAGGCCAAGGACAGAGAATTTCTCCCCGACGATTTGGTTTTGAAATGGGATGCTAGGAAGGAAGACTCGGCAAAACATGGTAAATTTGATCATATCTAGTACGGATCGTTCAAAGTCACAGATCCTGAAGGAAAAAAAATCGTTTCTATTAGAGAATTCTGACGGTAAAATCCTCAATGCCCCTGTCAACAAGCGTTATTTAAAGCACTATATGCAATAAACGGTTTCCAAAATTTCCACTGTATATACCGGTTTGTGTTTTCTTTTTTATTTCAGAATTTTTCTTTGGTAAGTCTACTTTCATCACAAATAAAATAGGTCAGTGTTTTTCTAGAAGTAGAGGTACGGAATTTTTAATGCATTCAGTTCTTTTAAATCCTTGATACTCTTCGTGTTGTTCCCTTATAGGATCTCGGCTTGCAGCCCAAACGAGCGAAAGAAATACACAGATGATCATATATCGGAGAATAAATTCGCCGAAAATAGGTGATAGAAAATATTTTTCATTATTTTAGAAGAGAATGAAGTGGTAAGGCAAAGGTACGAATTCCATAGAGGTATGTATTTCAAACGAAGGTCTCTAAAGTGTCATGATGGTATCATAAGTATGATATGTCATTAAAAGAACGAGTTCTTACTCTGGGTCCTAAGATTTTTACCTAGATAAAGATAAGAGGTAATTAAAATAAGTAGAAAGAGTAAAGTGTCTCAGACAAAAGGTTCCAAGAGTCGGGTTTAATCCATGACCCCTGTATTTTGAATTCCATACCTTTCTTCGTCACCCTTTTTCTGTCCTTGGATTTACCTTCTTAAAAAGCCAAGCACCTTTCCAGGTTTCCCACAGGGGAAGAAGAGGTTAGGTTTTAGATTTGGAAGCTGGAAAACAAACCTTGGAAAGTAAGCCAGTCCTCATAAACTCCTTAGTCTCCTATGAAACAAAGTTATGTGTAGGTTGATCCTGACTCTTCTAGGTTTTTAAACAGTCTTCGAAGGAGTGAGGCTTGCTCAAAATAAGGCCCTTGGAAGTAATTTTTCCCATTTTCCCTGTGGGCTAAGATGTTTTGAAAGTTAAGAGAAGGTTGGTTCCAAGTAATCAAAGCAAGTTGATAGACCTCCACTGCGAATATTACACAGATATCATCCCTGGTATGCCTTATACAAACTGATTGCCCCCACTTTGTGTTTTAAAAAGTAAAATATAAGATAGATGGTGAAAGGAAATTCATATTTGATTTCCCCCATCTATTCCAAGAAGACGATGAAAGGAAATTCATAAATGATTGCCCTCGTCTCAGCATTTAAATGCATAATTACGATTCAAAGTGGTGAAAGGAAATTCAGTAAAAAGGGCCATATAACTTTACCAGGGTACTGAATAGGCTCCCTGGAAGTGAACCAATATCTGAGATATATGTAAGGTTGTCATACGTAATTTTCACTCTACTCTAGTAACCAGCCTTTTCGAAACCGAATTTGCATCCCAAGTTTAGACAAGACCCCCTCGATTAAAAGCATGAAATTTACTTCGTTTGATGCAAGCCAAAATCCACAGTATCTGTTGAATTTCCTAGGACTATTTCGATTATCTTAAAGTAGACCTGAATTCAGTATCGAGAAGGAGAAAGTTATCGAAAGGGCTGCAGCCAAGTTTAAAACACAATTGAATGTTGAAAATCTTTTCAGAGGTAAAGACAAAATCTCTTTTCCCCTTTGTATCCCCTTCCTAAAACAAGTTTCACAGAAAGGAACTAATGACTCCATTTACCCAATACAGGCACGTGGTCTACGGTTCTTCCCGTCTCGCAGGAAGATGAAATCCCTAGTTGGAGCCTATGTCGGAGCTGCCTTTTACAAGTGGTCGAAATATAATTATTGCAATCAAAAGTTTACCCCAACATGTGAAGTGGCAATAGTCATTATAGTCCTAAGTCACTTTCGCCTAACTATTAAGCAAGTCTATCACTTTTATTACCTCACGCTATCATGCTTTGGGAGTTACAAGTCGCAAGGTTTCCGAACTCCAATATGCGAAGTCGCGAAACGGTTTCAAAAGTTCACCAAGGTTAGTGTCAGGGGTAAGTCACTTTAAACCCTAGTTAATCATTGTCGGGGTTTCGTGACTTGGCGATAGCTCTCCCAAAAAACTATACCTTCATAGCCCTGAGTCGCGACGTCGCGATTTTTATTAATTAAGCATGGGTTAATTAAGAACTTAAGTCAGATCACAATTTTTTAACTAAATCGCATCATCGTGATTTCAGGTTTTGGGGGCTTAAAGGGTAAGAGTGAAATCTTCAGATACGACGAACGCCAAAAAAGGGGGATTAAAGTATAAAACAAACTTAATTGAAGGAGCTAAGATGGATTAATCGATGTGTTAATGCAAACTTTAACACACACCATCTACATAGTAAATTTAAATGTTTTTGCGCTGATTCATGTTACGACTCGTCAAACAAATTATGGCATTTATTTGAAATATGATGAAGTGAAAGATAGGAGGATATCGATTTTACTGATAAAATATTTCTTTAAATGATTTGACCATTCTATTTGCAAGGACACCAGGGTTTTAAATACTAAGATAAAGAGTTTTTTCTTTCATTATTTCAAATTTTATTTCTATTTGCGCGCAGAGATTTTTTCATCAAGATAAATTCTGTCTGAATTTACATTTTTAATACAGGAGATCTGAGTACAAAGTCCTCTGTCATGGCTCCACAAAAAGCGTCCAAGGCGGCTGCCGAGAGTTCAAGTCAGGGCTCAGATGTTGTTTCCAATACTTCACCCCGAAGTATTGATACTGTCAAAACCTGGACATACATCTCCGACATTCTTCAGTTTGAATCAGTGAATTGTTCAGATGATTCCAACGATATCGAGAGGGGTGATTTTGCCACCAAATAAAAAAATCATCCTTCAAGTAGAGATGCACAAAATAGCGGCAAGGCCACGGCTCCTTCCCTATTATGATCAGATGGGCACTACACCATGTGCATATCTCGACCAGGACTATTATCAGCAAGCAGAAGGTGACGATTGGGACTTTTAGACCAGAACATTTGCAGGCGATGTATCAACTGCACCCACACCAAATTTCATGTACGATGATGAGTTTCTGGAAGGCTTCAAGCGGAAGGAATGTGAGCAATATGGAAGAAACTTGTCCGATCTGATCAAGGATTGGGTTTCACACCCTGCAAAATTCAAGGCAAATGGTAATGGAATTTATTCAATGTCCTCCTTAGAACCACAATTTAGGTATATAGAAATGATGGCCTGTAGGTTGTATGGGAAGGAGGACACCGCACACTTTTTCTCCCGTGGGTGCCTCTGATTCATACAGTCACTGAAGGTTTTTCTTTTGACTGGGCTAAACTGTTGTCAAACAGTCTAACCAGTCGAATTACCAAATATCGAGCGCAGAAGGCGAGTGGGAAAGAAACTTCATTTTTCATGTCCGTCTACATCATGGACGCTATTTGTTTCATGAGGCCTTTCCCTCTAATGAGTTGGAGCTAGAATCCATCTAATGCTCATCCTATTCATGTCTATCACTTGAAACTTTGGGAGGACAAGGCCAAAGAATTCATATACTATATTTTCAACTAGGTAATGGTACCGATGCACGTCTCGATCTTTGGTAACCCACCTCCCAGGATTTCAGACAACATCGTAGCCAATTGGAGTAGTGTGGATGACTAGTATATAGAGGCAGAGTTTTCATACATCAGGGTTTTCGTCGCCTCTGTTCCCCCGTATGCTCTACCACTATACGTGCCGTGTAAACTGGTATGTCACGAAATCGCTAGGAAAACCGTGATCAATGGAATAGGCAAAAATCTCAAGGGTTTTTCAAAGAAGGTATGGCCACCCTTCCCCATTCATTTTTATACCAATTATTTATTAGATTTCGGACACGCCAAAGCCGAGGCTATGGCCTTGGAGGATTTTAAATTGGTCGACATCGATTTTAAGAAACGTGACCAACACAAGGTCATAAGTAATCACATGGTGAATTGTGGCCTGAAAAGATACGAACATGAGAATTCACCTCATGACGACATCTTCCAAGGTGCGAGATCCTATGTCGAAGTCGTAAGTCGGATTCAAGCCCTGTCGCCCAGAGAAATGGCCGATTTCTTCAAATTCCAGGAACACCGATGGAGCTGCCTTCCCCCAGTTTTACAAGTTAAGAACCCACAGACTGCAGATATACAACAAATGGAAGCCAAGGGCTCAAAATATTCAGGTCCTAACCAAGAGGAAAAACAGGAAAAGAAAAAGGAAATAGGGGACCCAGAACAGGAAATCGAGATCCCCAACCCATCAAAGAAGCCAGCCACGATTGTTACCCTAGAGAAACCATCCAAGGAAATCGTCATTCCCATCGTTTCTATCACTCCCCTACAGTCCACAAAGGGGACCCCCGACATGGGATGGATTTTTGGTGAAGAACTAACACCCATTACTGTAGAAGAGTTTCCTCCGAACGAGTTCTTCTTCGATAAGAAGAGAAAGGTCATTGTGAAGCAAGAGATTTACCGAGAAGTGGGCACAATAGCCAAAAACAAATGAAAAATCCTAGCTGATGGGAAGGCCATGAAAAAGGAGGAATTCGCCACTCAAATAGCAGGGACGTTGGGGGATTTTGCTACAAACAACCAATTTTCCGTCGGATCTCTAAAGGAACAGTTAAAGCGGAAGAACCGTTTGATTAGAACATTGGAGTCTAAGCTAGCTACGACATTGGAAAATGCCAGAGATCAGGTGAACATAGGTCTAGAGAAAGCCAGAGAAACCAATCAAAAGGAAATCTAGTGGCTCAGATATGATCTCGAGCAAATACATCAGTCGGCCCAGACCAGCCAAGCATAGGTAAGCCAACAAAAAAATTGATCAGGCAGTTACAGGTAAAGTTGAATTCTATTGAGAGCCAGGTTATAGATATCGGGATATTCAAATCCCAAGCCATTGAAATCCAAAAAAGAGTGTCAGTAGCTCAACAAGATTTATTTTCGAAAGTGGAGGCCATCCAAAACCATTGCTAGACCATTGACCAAGTACTGGAAGACATTTCTTTGAGAGAAAGAGAATCTAGAGCGCCTCGGGTCACTTTCCAAGAGGTTGTTATAGCCACGACGAAAAAAGAAATGGTCAGGATTTCCAGGCTTTCTATCCCAGAGAAAACCAGAGGTAATATCTTGTTGAAGGCGTGGGATCCTAATATATCATAAAGAAGAGAACGAGCTAAAGAAATGAGAAATTCTTGTGAAGAAACTTTCGTCTTGATAAATGAAAGTTTGTCGAATCTCGAAAGGGAAAGCAACACTAGGACACTGGGCCAGATCGATATAGCCAAGCACCTTCTCAATATCAAGGAGAACGAGGAAAAAGAACAGGTTGAAATATCACAGATAAGCCAGACTGATATAGTCCAAGTGGATAAATGGTTAATAAAACCTAGTGTACAGTTATGTTCTATCATCATTGAAGACCGACAAGTAGGGGGAAGGCTGCCACAGTTAGTGAAGGATTGTTACACTTTTGAGGCAAACAACCAAGCAGAGCCTTCCAGGTTGATAGCCCAGTTGGTGGAGAGGTGCATCATTTGCACCAAGTAGGCGAAGGGGAAGGTTTCCGGTGCCAAATAATGACAAGTGTCTACCTGTTCTATTTTTATATCCTGAAGAGTAAATAAAGGAAGGTGCTCTACCTGCATGAAGGAGGACAGAGACAAAGAAGCGAAACGCTTAAATTTCCCATTTTGTAACCAAAAACATCTGGAACGATTAAGATCTGAATGTTTAGAAGTTTGTATAAATATGCATTTTGAAGTGAGAACCAGGCTGGACCTTTCTTGGCTAATTGTAATAGAGACTTTATTTCTTTTGAAAATTAATACAAAGCAATCCAAAGATTCTTGATTCTGTGAAGACTGAGTTATGAGTTTTTTTTTCTCTGTTATCTTACATTAAATTTCATTTCGCATATATTTCTGATGAATGCTTAGCTACAATTTAGTGCAACTTCTACTTTGGTGACCAACTTTTTAGTTGTCTAATCGCTTGCAGTTTTTCCTCTGTATCGACTATCAGCAGGTACATGACCTATGAACTTTTATACCTCTATATTTTATGCCTCGTTAGATTACTTCTTGCCTTTTTCTTCTTTTGTTTACAGGGTGATATTCTCCCTTGATAGGAGCCTCGCATTGTTGACGGCTTAATGTTTTCTTACATTTCATACATGATTCTTTAAAAAGTTAACTTAGTTACGGGAGAAGGCCTTTGGTTTGTGTTCTAACTTTAACATCGGATTTCAAAAGTTCTCTTTTATACAGTTAAAAAATTGAAGTAGGATTTTAAACCTCGAACTTTCTTTTCATTTTATGTTCCTCCATGACTGTGCCCTTTGCAAGACAACCCAACGTTGAACCCGGCCTATCGGATCAAACCATCATCGCTTTGAACCTTTTTGACACCATATAATCCTCAAAACTGCTAGTAACCGGGAAGAAATCGAATGTTCGTGGGCAGACATTGAATAGGATATAACTATTCAAGAACAAGTGGAATTTTGACATAGACAACTTAGAAATCAACCTTAGCTTCCTTTTCCCAAAGGTTGTTTTTTTCCCCTTTTTATCTTTACTCACTTCGGATGCCTAGACACTATACATCTAAGCCTTAAGTCTGAGACCTGCAGGAATAATAGGGATGATAGAGAGACTAGAATGCTAATAATAAATGGAAATTCGGGACACTCCAAATCCTTTTTTCCTTAGTAGGATTTCCATGGTACAAAAGTTGAATCGAGTGATACTAATATATTTTAGTTGAAATGTAGGAATTATGAAGATTCCTAAGGTCCTAACATGGGGATTTTCTTGTAGTTAGAATGGAACAAAAAATATATTACATTTGTATCTTAGAGGTACTTCTACATAAGTAGCACCAACATGCGGTATTTGGGCACATTTCTCCTTGGTGACTTGTTTTATAAAGTTGCGGAAGTGACTGGGCACATTTCTCCTTGGTGACTTTATTTTTATAAAGTGACTTTATAAAGTAGTTTTATAAAGTTGAGTGTTTTATTTTTTAATGTGTAAAGTGACTTTATAAAGGTGTGGGTCACATAAGTGACTTAAGTGATCTCAAGGGATGATTAATTCATGACCATTAATATCATGAGGGAAGTATTAGATCTTGACCATCAATCTCATTGGAAGACAAAGGGTTAAGGAAGTTACACATTGGAAATGAATAAAAGTAGCTCTAGTGGAGGAGTGAGGGCGCCATTTTGAGGATAAAAGAGAGTGGTAGCTCAAGAGGCATGCATCCAAAGAGACTTTTTGAGCTTAGAGAAAGAGGGCAGCAACAAGAGGATATTGACACACATTCCAAGGTAGGAATAGGCATGTATCTCAAGGATATTTTAACATTAAATATAGTCCAGTACCATACAACAAAGGAGGGTCGTACAACATTTTTTATGTTGGTTTTGTAGCTACAACTAGCACAGATATCGATGCAAGGCATTGGTACTAGGTGTTTATTTTTTGTTAGAAAATCCATACAATAATGTATTGTTCTATACTACTTTTGGGAATGAAAATTGAGGCACTATTTATGTTGTTTGTGACTGTAAATTTTGTACTATTTGTACATGAAATTAAGTTAACATTTCAAGACTGTTGTGCACAGGAAACAAGGTGAATTTTTTTCACAAATAATGAGATAGTACAATTTATTAATGATGAAAGTGTATTGTTGTTGTAACTCAGAATTTTCTCTAGAAGCCTAATAAGAAGAAATCTCCTTGAACTGGTTTTCCCAAGTTGGGTTTTTCAGGTGCATTGCCTAGAAATTACTAGTGTTATATGGAGTGATTTGTCTACTATTCATTATTATTTCTGCTACTATTTTAGTTTCAGATCTCTATCATTTAGTATTTCTTCTCATAAAGTACAATTTAGTGCCCAGTTTACTTCTTTGTTGTTGAAGCTTTATAGGATGTTGAAATATGTTTATGACTTAGTGTATATATGAGCTATAATTTTTACATGGTATCAGAGCTAGTGCTTTGAAGTTCAGTGGACAACCTTGACACTAGGATAACAATGACTTGTTGGGGAATTTTCTTGGAAGAAGAAGGGGAAAGAAAGGTTCTTTTTCAGTTGGAAAAAGATGACTTCCTACATCAGGTTTGAATATAGGTTGGAGGGGATCTCCAACTACATGCAGTGGAAGGTGAGAATCATAAGTATTCTCAAGGAGAACAAGTTGTGGTAATTTTTGAGCACCATCGTGCCAGTACATCCGTCAGATCCCATAGCTCTGGACATTCATGAATTGAAGGAAGCCAAGGCTTAGAGAATCAATTTGGATGGATTCAGAGACCGCCTTATTCCACATTTGGCTGAGAAGAAGACATCCAAGTACATTTGCAATGCACTGAAGAATTTGTATGAGGCAAAGAACGAGAACCACAAAATGGCTCTCTAGGAAAAGCTCCATAGTACCGGGATGGCCAAGGGAGAAAGTGTGCCCTCCTACCTCACAAGAGTTTCATAGGTGAAGGATGAGTTGGAATTTGTCAGAGAAGTTATTCCAGACTCAGAGTTGGTGTGTATAGCCCTCAAAGGCCTCACCAAGGAGTGGGAGGTTTTCATGAAGTGTTTGGTGGGGAGAGAGAAGCTCCTTGATTGGAGTAGATTGTGGGATGACTTTACACAAGAGGATATCTGGGAGGGGTATCAAGAGAGGTAATTGGATGCTTCAAATGAGAAAGATGTTTCTCTTGTGGGAAATAGCAAGGAGAAAAAGGAAGACATGAACAAAGTGAAATGGTTTGCATGTCACAAGACTGGCCACTATGCTAGTTAGTGTCCGAACAAGAAGAAGAAGAAGCAACAGAAACCAAAGGTGTCATCATCTACTAATGTTGTTGAGTTTGCAGAGAAATTTGAGAAGGAATTTTCTCTGATGACTAGTCCCTTAGATAGTGGTGGTCTAGCATTCGAGGACATTGAAGTGTGGTTCATGGACAGTGGAGCTTCTTGACATATGATAGGAATGAGGTCAGTTTTCCTTAGTCTTTTAGAAACAGTCTCAAACTATTGTGTGGGTGTTGGTACTGGCCCACAACTTGTAGTGAAGGGGGTTGGAAGTGTTAGATTCCAACTAGAGTTAGGATTTTTTTTGGAGGTAGTCGGAATATTGTATATTCCAAAGATGACAGTTAACTTACTCTCAGTATCAACTCTGGAGGTTGATGGTTTTGGATTTGCATTCTACTATGGCCTGGTATTTTAATATCCCGAGGGAGCTACTCCATATATAATAGTGTTGCTTGGTGTCATGTATGAGAGGTTGTACAGAATGTTGGGATGACCTGTGTTGGGGTCTAGTGGATTTCTAGATTCAGATTCTATGTCGGAGAGTGGAAAGTTTGCATAGGAAAGAGATTTGATATCGGAGACTCAATCCTCCTCCAAGATTCTCAGAGGACTCAACGAGAATGATTTGACACAAATGGATTCTCAGGAGAGTGTGAAGTCTCCTAGGAGCATGTCCTCATTTCATAGATCAACAAAGGTAGCAACAAATTCTTTCAGTACAGTGGGAGCAGAGCTATCTAATTCAGAGGGAGCAACTACGACAATAGATGGGATGATGATTTTGGAGATGAATTATGGTGGAGGTACTAGAAGCACCTCCCGTGCTAAGAGGGAGTGCTATATTTGGTAGCTCAGAGGTACTTCTACATAGGTGGCCCCAACATGCAGAAGTGACTAAGCACATTTCTCCCTAGTGAATTTATAAAGTTGATCCTTTTATTTTTTAACGTGTAAAGTGACTTTATGAGGGTGTGGGTCACTTAAGTGACTTCAGTGATCTCAATGGATGGCTAAGTCACGACTGTTGATCTCATGAGGGAAATATTATATCTCGACCATCAATCTCATTGGAAGACCAAGGGTTAGCATAGTTACACATTGGAAATGAATAAAGGCAGCTCTAGTGGAGGAGTGACATCACACTTTTGAGGAGAGAAGAAAGGGGGAGTTGAAGAGGAACTCATCCCAAGAGACTTCTTGATATTAGAGAAAGAGGGAAGCAACAAGAGGATATTGGAACACATTCCAACGCTGGAATAGGCATGCATCTCAAGGATATTTCAACATTAAAGATATTCTAGTACCATGCAACAAAGGAGGGTCATACAATACAGTTTTGAGAGGGCTGTAATTTTTTTTTATGTTGGCTTTGTAGCTACAACTAGCAGAAAAATCGATGCAAGGAATTGGCACAAATTTATAGGTGTTTCTTTGCTACTGGAAAATCCATACAGTAAGGTATTATTCTGTACTACTTCTGGGCACAAAAAGAAAGGCACTGTTATTGTTGTTTATGACTATACAATCCATAATGTTTGTATAAGAAATTAAGTTCTAATTTCAAGACTGTGTTGCATAGGAAACAAGGTAAATTTTTTTCTCAGATAGTGAGATAGTATAGTTTATTAATGTTGAAAGTGTATTGTTGTTGTAACTCATAATTTTCCCTAGAAGATCAATAATAAGAAATCTCCTTAAACTGGTTTTACCAAGTTGGGTTTTTCCAGGGGCATTGCCCAAAAATTACTAGTGTTATATGGAGTGAGTTGTCTTCTATTCATTATTATTTCCACTGCTATTTTAGTTTTACGTCTATGTCATTTAGTATTTATGCTCATAAAGTACAGTTTAGTGATGAGTTTACTACTTTACTATTGAATCTTTATAGGAGGTTGAAATGTGTTTATGACTTAGTGTATATCTTAGCTATAATTTCTACAAAATCCTATCACCGAGGGATTGGATGCATAGCCTATTACATTAAGAAGGAAATTTATCCTCACATTCAGCTTCATAAGATAGACCCTCTCAATCAATACATTTGGATAGAAATTTCAGACAACAAGGCTAAGAAGATTTATATAACAATATGTTATTTTGCACCTATTAATTTTACTTTTTATATGAAAATAATTCTAGATAAAAATTGTACCTATAGTACCCGATAACAAGATACTTGCAGTCTAAGAAATGAAGGTAATATCCTCATGTTAGGACAATTTAATGCTAGACTTGCAAGTAACCAAGCTATTATTTTAATCTATGATTCCAACCCTAGTCCATTATAGCTAGATGAGGACGTTGTTTTAGCTAATATATACAAAAGAAACCCTGAAGACCCAACTGAGAATTTGTTTGGTACTAAGCTAGTCAAGCTCTGTAGTTCTCAAGAACTAATAATCTACAATGGTATAATGAAGTAGTCAAATTCTAACCAGGTGACTTGTATTCATGGGCTAGGTAGTAGTATCGTGGATTATGCGATTTATGATATCCCCAGATCCAATCAAATAGTAAATTTTGACCTTTTAAATGACCATGAACCTGACTATGATAATAGGCATTTAACCCTAACTCTAAACTTTGTCGTCACAAGAACCCCATTGAAGAAAATTTTGATAATCAAAGGCACCTTCTTTTTGACAAAAGTAAGGTTGATCTTTTCTTAAAGGATTTAAATAGTGAGTTAAATCTCCTAACTTATAAGGACAACATCAAAGACCTCTATCATAATTTTACAAAAAACCTTTCCACTTCCATTAACAAGTTCTCTTTTGAGTTGTCGTGCAAAAATAATAATAGAACAACCAACCCTTAGTTTGATAATGAATGTAAAATTTCCAAGAAAGCCATTAGAGATGCTTCTAATGAKTCTGTAARACTTGACAAGTTAAATACATACAAATCCATAATTAAAAGGAAAAAAAGTAYTGTATAAATARAAAGAAAAAATGGCTTGTATATTTATGTAAGAGGGTTGAAGATGAGAGAAGAAGAAAAYAAATGATTCTAAAATAATAACTAATTCTCTATATAAATAGATATCAATATAAAGTGGCTTTTCCCTATAAAGAAAGCGAATTTTCCCTCTATATATTTTGACATTGCTAAAATTATCTCTCTATTTTGACAAGTGTAAAGAAGAAAAAAAACATTGCTAAAATAATWACTAATTCTRATGAGATCCGTAGTGAAATTGTGTGTTGGTCTATTACCAAAACACCATGGGATCAAAGAATCTCTCAAATTTGTGACACTAAGAGGGTTGAATAGGAAAAACATTTTCTCTTAAAATGCTTGACATATACCCATATTAGATCTCAATTTCAAAATATTTGTCAAACTACCAACCTTAATGACATTTTAAATCATCAAAACTATGGTGATATTGGAACACTTCTCTTAATTCTTTTCGAGCATAGAAATACAATTATAAAGAATTTCAAGTAATTCCTTACCTTATTAAGGTTTGATAGACCAATTTGGTCTTCGTGGACGTTAATCGTCATCATCATCATCTAATTTTAATAATATAATTTTTAATTTTCAAGTATTATAAAATATTTATTTACAATAGGATTAGATAATTGTTAAATTAAATGTTTTATGAGTAGGAGCAATTTAAGAAATAAGGGATAAATATATAATTTCAAAATTTTTAAAAAAATTAAAAGACAATGTCTACCTCTACATGAGTAAAATGTTGTCATCACTCTACACTTACAAAAATTTTATCAACTTTTTGTTAAACTTATGAAATTTTAATAAACATGAATTATGCATAACTTAATTGATTCATATTTTCATATTTAATATTATTTGTTAAATTTATGATTTTTTTTTAACAAGAACTAGGATATTCGAATTAGCAAAAATTATGGCCAAAGAATGTAGAGAAAATTACAATATGAGGAGCCTAGATGATACAAATCCATGTTCTATAAATGCTCTGAGATCATACTAAACCTCACAATGATTGAGTACAAAATATGTTCATGAGGAGAATCGACAATATAGTGTTGAACTAAGTAAAATCGGTAATAAATTCTGAGAATCGAAAGGAAAAAACATTGCATAAGTTACCTAGGAGGAGAGAAGACCCTTGAACCTTTTTTTTCCAAATCATTAAGGTATTGGCTTAAAGGAACCTTGATTTTTAATCTCTAAAACACTCATTTCTAAAGATGTGGCCACATTTGTGAAACGATCAACAAGGCTATTGTTTTACGAAAAAATGTGAAAAAATTGCTCAGGTGGAATGGTCTGGAGTGTCACTCTAATTCTTTGGATCATGGAGCTCAATCAAACATCTCTCGGGGAAGATTCTTGAATGAAGTAGTGAATTGTGGTTTTAGAATCACCCAAAATGATGAGATGTTGAACCCAATCGTTGCTTGCAAGAAGAACACCCTATAACATGGCATAGGATTCCACCTAGTTGTTGGTGGTCTATCCTACACTCTATACGGTGAATTCCACTATTCCTCTATTCCTCTAGGGTCAAAGAGCACCCCTCCCACTCCTACCACCCCAATTAAATTTATGAAATTTTAATAAATATGAATCATACATAATTTAATTCGTTTATATTTTCATATTTTATATTATTCAATATTTAAAAATGTAGTAGATTTATACTTTCATACTTTATTAATACTATATAATATTTAAATATATATATACTTGTTCTAGTAATTAAAAATATTTTTAGAATTTTAATTTTAAAATTTTCAACAATAAAAAATTATTATTAAAATAAACAACTATGTTATAAACAAATGCATTCTTTTTTGAAAATCTTACTGTTGAGTCACAAAATGATCCAGGTGGATATCAGTGGCCACCCACCTATTCCACTGACTCGAAATATAGTTTTCCACCTTGGAATTTTTTCTACAGTTTTTCGGGTCCTAAACTTTTGGGGCCATTTTGAGGCCCTAAATAATGTTTTTTGATGTTTTGGGACCCATGCGACAAACAAGGGCTTTTCCCTATGCCCAAATGAAATGTGTACTTCTATTTTATACCTTTCTAATAAGCTATCATGCACCCCAAATGGAGATCGTATGCAAAATTTACGCCCTTGGGAAGTCAATGTATAAACTACCCCCATTGAGGCCCATAAACCTTTTGGCATTTCATTTCATGGGGTTAGGGTTTCGAATGTTTAGGGTTTTTGAATTTATGCTTTATGTTTAAAATGCCTTTGGAGTCTCATTGTAAACATATTATTTCAAATGAGCATAGTTGTCACATATCTTCTCAGAGATAAGTTGCCATCATTCTAGCAAGTTCATTCACTCTGTATTTTTACAGTTTCTGTATATTTCTCTCATTAATACAAATTGTGTATTATTGTATCTTTACGTTTCTTGCAATATCTTTGTAAATTTCCTTGTTATATCTCAACCTTCATTTAATTACCAAAATAATCTGGATCAATGGTATCAGAGAAGGCTGCTCCTTGTCATTTCTCAATGCATGTCCTTGACGAGGTCAAGGTATATAGACCTAGATATCGAGCTAGTTTCTCTTAAGGAAAAGTTCTCTTGCCAACCCAAGCGGCCTCCCATGGTGGACAAAAAAGAGAGATGAGGAATCATGAGATTGTATTCATCTATTTCTCAAGGAATCCCTCACATAACAGAGGAACAAAATGATGTAAAATGTTTCCCAAATCCTTCGATGAATTTTGACAATAGCCAATGCATCTTCATCAAGCAGCCACTTTGGAGGCACCACCCCTTTCAAGGTACAAGTTAATTTTTATATTCTTGTGTTTGAAGATCAGATAGATGAGAATGCTTTGGAAAAGTGGTTAAATCTACTAGACGGTTATTTCTCTATCCAAATTGTTTTTGATAGGGAAACGATCACCTTTGTGCTCCTTAAGGATGTCCCCCATGTCAAAATTTGGTGGGAAACTTACTGCGAGAAAAATTCTACAAAGGAGTCTGTAATGTTTGAGGACAAACCCACTTGGTCTTTTTTTATGGATGCCATCAAAGAAAAACATTACCCTGTTGGAAACAATGAATACTAGTACATGAGATGGACCACACTTCATCATGAGAAGGAACAAACAATGTTGGAGTTCACAAATACCTTCCATACCTTGTGCGCCAAGCTGGGTATCAAACAATCTGAGAAAAATATACTTCTCAAATATCATGGGTTTATACACATGTACATCCAAACAAAAACGAAGTTTCTGGACATTTTATCATTGGGAGCCATTTATCGATATGCTATCAAAATCGAGCAAAAATTTAAGAAGCAGAATAAGTGGGAGTTTAGGTCTGCAAACCCACAACAATGAAAGTATGGTAAAGGCGACCCTAACTCACAGAACAACCAAACTCAAGAAAACCATTCCACGCCATAGGAAAATAAGGGTAACATGAAGAAAAAAAAGGACACTTGAAAATGGTGTGACTATCACAAAATCCCTTGGCACAACACCAATGAATGATTCTCAAAACAATCAATGGTGGTAGAGGTCAAAGAAAAAGACTTGAGCCCCAACTCAAAATCTGATTCAAAAAATAATAAAAGGAGGCATATCATTGATGCAGAACCCACTATAACTATCGTGACCACAGCAATCCAACCAAAACAACCAGAGGATCCTGAGGAGGGGGAGCACCTCTTCCATTCATAGATGTGGGTGGATGGGACCTCACTACAGTTCATTATTGATAGAAGAAGCCAAAATAACCTCATATCAGTAGAGGTCATCAAGCAGTTGGATTTTCCGACAACACCACACCTACAACCAAAAAAATTTGGATGGCTTCACCAGGGACGAGATCTCCACGTCAACCAACAATGTCATCTATCCTACGACATTAAGCCCTTTAAGGATGAGGTATTGTGTAATGTTTCCCCACTGGAAGTTTGTGATTTTTTGTTAGGCCAACCATTTATGTGGAAGTGTCATTTTGTTTATGAGTCTCAACCCCATAATTTCATTTTTACCATGTGGGGTCAAATCTATAGAGTACTAGAGGTAGTTCTAACTACTGTCGTAGAAAAACAGTGCCACAAAGTAGTCTCATATGACAAAGTTTAGCTTCTTCACGATCCAGTTAGAGGGTCAACATACGAACACTAAGACCACTGAAGCCTCATCCCAAGGCCTTTCTATCCAACAAAATTATATCGAAACTATTGTATAGGAGAAAAAATATATTGTTTCTTCACCTACAGGTGTGCCTCTGCACTGCCCAATCAAATCAAGTTATAACAAAGCCCTTCATAGCTCTATTGGATACAACCATTTTCATGTGTGCTTGGGGTTCCAACAATTATCCCATATTTATATAGCTCTTCATGTTTCATCTTCACCAATAGAGTCCTCCCAAAATCATACTAAGGAAGATCATGCAACAATATTGGTTGAATGGATTCATGCACCCAAGAAACAGGTTAATTCCAAGTACAAGCAAGACAACATCTTCCACAAGGAAAGCAGATCACCAAGGTTTCGATTAAGAAAAAGCTTCCCCATATCCCATGGGAACTTGAGGAAATGGATACCGTTGCTTCCTAGGGGGGAAGAATGATCTAGGTAGATATCGATGGCCACCCACCTATTTCACTGGCACGAAATATAGTTTTCCACCTAAGAAATTTTTCTACAGTTTTTCACTTCTCAGGTCGTTTTGAGACCCTAAACGATTTTTTTTAATGTTTCATGGCCCAGAAAATAGATGGAGGTTATGATCTGGGCCTAGTCATAATGTGTACTTCTTAGTTGGACCTTTCCAATGATCTATTGTGCGCCCCAAATAGATATCGTGTGCAAAAGTTACACCCTTGGGAATTTGACTTATCAACTACCCCCATTAGGGCCCACAAACCTTTTGTAATTTCATCTCTCGAGGTTAAGGTTTCAAATGTTTAGGGTTTTCTCATTTATTCTTTATGTTAAAAATTCNATCGTGTGCAAAAGTTACACCCTTGGGAATTTGACTTATCAACTACCCCCATTAGGGCCCACAAACCTTTTGTAATTTCATCTCTCGAGGTTAAGGTTTCAAATGTTTAGGGTTTTCTCATTTATTCTTTATGTTAAAAATTCCTTTGGAGCCTCATTGTAAACATCTTCTTGAGAATGAGCGTATCTGTCACATCTCTTCTCAAAGATAAGTCACCACCATTCTAGTGAGTTCATTCACTTTGTACTTTACTTTTTATGTACATTTCTCTCATTAATAGAATTTTTGTATTATAGTATCTCTATTTTTATTGCAATATCTTTGTGTATTTACTTGTTATATTTCCACCTTCATTTCATTCCCAAAATAATCTAGATGACAAAATTACCATCTTTGGACATCCATTTCCCCTTATTTTTAATCCCTTGTCACTTATCCTTACTCATAATCCTTTATTGTTGGAGTTACTTCACACACACCTAGGATTTATTTTTCACAAGGTTTTGCCTTGTTTATTAGCCATAATTAGTCATTATCGAGTCTCATATATTTTAGGGGAGAATATTCCACCTCGATAATATTCTCTTTCAATTGACACTTCAGTTTGACTAGTTGATTTGAGTCTAGATGTTGCATTGGTTTTGTCACCATGAAACATTGGGATTATCACCATGCTAATGTGCACTTTCCTTTGGATCATCATGAGACTGGTGCATTACCCTTGATTCCTTGATATACTCCTCACTATGTGATGCAGGAGCATCGTCAACAAGCACACGTGGCATGAAAACTCAATGCCTGGGGATCGTTTCAGAATCTGAAACGCTGGGAGTTACTGCGAATCTTTTGGAGCTAATTGAAGAACAGAAGAAGATCAAACTCTTGGAGGTGGAATGAGCACGAGAAATCAGAAAGTTTCACCTCGAGTCTTGAATGTAACCGAACTTAGGTAGCAGTTATTTTATTCATTTTTTAGTAGACGAGTAGTCGGGGGAACCCTAAGGACCCTCTAAGTTAATAAAGGTTTTGTATGCCCAAATGAGGGGCTACGAGTTAGTAGGAATTTCTGAGTTTTTCTTTGTTGTTTAAAAATTGTTGTAGCCATTTTTTAATTCTGAAGGAATACAACAGAGGAAAATTGATCCAAATGCATGTTGTTGTTACTATTTGAAATCCTTTGCTATTGTTGTTTTTATGAATGAATGATTTTCGTTTCGAATATCTGAATCTGTAATATGTTAGTATAAGTTTCAATTGTTTCTCTTATGTAAGTTATGAAAGGAATTCATATTGAATGCAAGGAGTGCGTATAAGAGAGTCTTTCTCGACTCGAAGCTCATAAGAGATAGCGTGGAACTTTTGTATGCATAGTGTGCATATCAAGCGCAAGGAGTGTCCGTAGAAATGAACTTGTTTCAAGTTTGAAAACTCAGGAGGTAGAGCACAGAGTGTGCAAGGAGGGCACCTGAGATTATTTTGAAAATATGCAGAAGGTTCGAGTCCCTTAGAGACCGAGTAAGTCGAAGTCTCAGGGGAGATAGAGACCATCGATCTAAGGGAAGATCGAATGGTTGATTCATTCCATCAAGAAATTAGAAAGTAGGGATCTGAAGAGCGAAGGAAATTATTTTCCAAAGTCGCGAACTTCAGATTCATGAGAGAAGATATAGGTTGTTAGATCGTGAGGATTTGTGAGCCATTGATATGACGCTCGCAAATATAGGGAAATTGGGAGTCAAGGAAAGTGAGGTTAGCTAATATTCAACTTCGCGAAAAGCAAAGTCCCGAGTTTGCGATGGAGAGGCTTGAATCATTAGATCGTGGGAGGTTGTGGATCGTTGATCTGACATCGAGAGTTCACATATCAGACTCCAGAAGAGGGGAAGTGAACTTATTTCAGGAGACGCGAAGGGAGAAGTCCCGAAGCACTCAGAAGATTGGCCCCAGGTCATAATGAGGGGTCACGTTGAGGATGATTAAGGGAGGAGCTATCACAATATAGACTCAAACTCAGAGTTTGGGAGTCGGACTAGTCAAGGTTGGCTTGCAATAAAGCACCCGAGGTCGCGAAGGGTGAAGTGCCTTTTGGTTAGGCTCGAGGTCACCGTCGGTGGTCGCATGAAGGAAGATTGCGCTTGGTGMTTGTTCGCGCGGGTGGGGTACAAAAAGGGACCTGTGGATATTTCTTGAAGATTCCAGTAAGGAATTGAAGACCTACTCCATCTCATAGACTTTGAAGATCTAGTGACCAGGAGGTTGGAAGATCCCACTAAGGTAGGGGCACTACATCAAGTGGTATCAGAGCGGAATTGTTTCTTGCAGACAATAGGAAAAGGAGAGGAGACAAAATAACTTGAAGTTGTACTCTATGTGTGAGAGACAATCAACACAATGACACCAAGGAGATGAGTGGAGCCACCTTTATCCAATCGAGATATGGAAAGAGAAATGCGAGAACTTTGTGCAAGATTAGAATTAATGGAGGAAGCACAGAGGAGAGCACCTGATGCTAGAGACGTCAGTGATGTAGAGAGTGAAGAAGTAGAAACCAAAGAAGTTGTAGGATAAAATATTGCCGAAGAACACTTGCTAAGAGCAGTTGTCATATTGGGATCTAGAGCCAAGATAGAGGTACCAATGTATGAAGGAAATTTGGATGCTGAAGAATTGCTAGATTAGATAAGATCCATGGACAAATATTTCAACTATGAAGATGTCAATGAGGAAAACAAGGTGAGACATGCTATCACCAGACTAAAAGGACATGCAACATTGTGGTGGGATGAACTGCAGGATGAGAGGAGAAGCAAAGGCAAACATAAGATAAATAATTGGGACAGAATGGTAGTCAAGCTTAAGGATAAATTCATGCCCAAATATTACCAGATCAATCTGTTTAGAAAGTTGTAGAACCTGAGACAGAAGGGTATGAAAGTTAAATAATACACAGAGGAGTTCTACAAGATGAACATTAGAACTTGAGAAAGAGAGAAGGATGAAGAAAAAGTTTCCAGGTATATAAATGGCCTGAGGTATGAAATCCAAGATGAGATCAGCATGATGTCAGTGAGGACCTTGGAGGATGCTTATTAGTTCACACTGAAGGAAGAGGAGAATTTGACCAGAAAACAGAGTCAGCGAGGTAGAGGTAGAAGCCCAAACCCAAACAAAGGCAAGGGATTTTCCCATGAAAAAACACATAGGTCCAAAGACAAGATTGAGAATCCACACAGTCACTCGAAAAGAGGAGGAATTTCCCGAGGAAGAGAAGGTGGTGGAATAAGTTCTTCTAGAGGAAGATGAAGAAGTAGAGGAGGAGAAGTAAGGTGCTATGCCTATGGAAAGACATGGCACATGTCTTGGGAATGTTCTAAGAGGAAGAAATAAGGAGGAGGTGAAGCTCACATTTTGGAAGCATAGAGAAGAAATGTTGAAGCAAAAGGAGCAAAGGATAGAACATCCCTGATGTTGAGAAAGGGTCTCTTGAAACAAGAGGTAGAAGTTGAAAAGACAATGTAGAGGAACAGTCTCTTTAAGACAACTTGCAAGACAAAAGACAGAGTATGCAAGGTGATAATTGACAGTGGGAGCACTGATAACCTAGTATCCATAGAGATGGTGGAGAAACTAGAGCTGGAGACAACTGCACACCCGAAGCCATACAAAGTTTCATGGTTGTAGAAAGGACAACGGGTAATGATTACTAAACAATGACTGGTTGAAGTTAAGATAGGAGGACATAGAGATGAAATTCTATGTGATGTAATACCCATGGATGTATGTCATAGTTTGTTGGGAAGACCATGGCAGTTTGAT
>SNQJ01S0113429.1:40337-62339 GCA_010110895.2 Picea sitchensis
TTTAAGGAGTGAGAAGGTGATCTTTTCTTTGTCGGAAAAATTGTGAACAGAGAAATAACCTTCTAGCAGAGTTAACCATTTTTCTAGGGCTTCTGCATCTATCCGTCCTTCAAATATAGGAATATAAAAGTTAACTTGTACCTTGAAAGGCGAGGTGCATCCAAAGTGGTCGCTTGATGAAGATGTGACTGATGCTATCGGCAGGCATTGAAGGATGTGGGAAAAATTCTCCATCATTTCATCCCTTTGTCGCGTGAGAGCTTGCTCAAGCAATAGATTGATAGGATCGTCCACTCCGTCATTTTTTCTTTTCTTCCGCCATTAAGGGTATCTTGGGTGTGCGAGAGTGATTGTATTCAAGAGAGACAATCTCGAGACCCAACTTGCTATACTCGAACCTCATCGGGGACATGCACTGAAAAAACGAGCAAGAGCAGTCTGCTTTGATACCACTGATCCGGATTATTTTCGGCACGAAATGAGATCGGAGATATAATAAATAAATGCATAGAGATATCACAAATATTCAATAATATAACAGAAATGTATCAGAGATGCAACCATAAACATGGATATACATTAATACATGATTTCTATTAATGAAATAAATGTACAGAGACTGTAAAAATACAGAGTGAAAGACTTGCTAGAATGGTGGTAGCTTATCTTTGAGAAGAGATGTGACGGCTACTCGCATTCACAAGAAAATCATTACAATGAGGCTCTGAAGTCCCTTTTACAATAAACGAGAATCCCAAAATTTATAGACATCCAAAAACCTAACCCTAGGAGATGAAGGACCAAAAGTCATGTGGGCCCCCGTTTGGGTAAGTTAGTACATAAACTTCTCGGGGTCGTAACTTTTGCATACGATCTCCGTTTTTGGCATATGATAGCTCATTGGAAAGGTACCATAGAGGAGATTCATTTTGGGGGATCAATCATTCACTTGGATATCATTGAGAACCTTGATCTCGAAAATCCTTCATTTAGGCCCTCAAAATGGCCCCAGAAGTTAAAACCTGCTAAAAATAGTAAATTGCCAAAATTGCCAGAAAGTTGTTTTGAGCCAGTTGGAAAAGGTGGGTGGCCACCGATATCCACCTGGATCAGTATGATGTAAGAGCATCATCAACAAGCACACATGGCAGGAAAACACAGTGCCTGGGGATCATTTCGGAATATGAAACACTGGAAGTTACTGCAAATATTTTGGAGTTGATTGAATAACAGAAGAAGATAAAATTCTTGGAGGTGGAATGATCACGAGAAATAAGAGAGTTTCACCCTAAGTATTGAATGTAAGTGAACTTAGGTAGCAGTTAGTTTCTTCATTTTTTAATAGACGAGTAGTCGGGGGAACCCTAAGGACCCTTTGAGTTAATAGAGATTTTGTATGCCCAAATGAGGGGCTGCGAGTTAGTAGGAATTTCTGAGTTGTTGTTTGTTGTTTGAAAATTGATCCAAATGCATGTCGTTTTTACTGTTTTCAATCCTCTGTTATTGTTGTTTTCATGAATGAATTATTTTTGTTTTGAATATCTAAATCTGTAAGATGTTAGTATAAGTTTCAATTGTTTCTCTTCTGTAAGTTATGCAAGGAGTGCATACTGAATGCAAGGAGTGCGTGTAAGAGAGTCTTTCTTGACTCGAAGCTCAGAAGAGACAGCGTGGAACTTTTGTATGCAGAGTGTGCATATAAAGCGCAAGGAGTACACATAGAAATGAACTTGTTTCAAGTTCAAAAAATCAGGAGGTCGAGCGCAGAGTGTGCAAGGAGGGAACCTGAGAGTCTTTTGAAAAGTCACAGAAGGGTCGAGTCCCTTAGATACTGAGTAAGTCAAAATATCAGGGGATATGGTGACCGTCAATCTAAGGGAAGATCGAACCATTTATTCATTCCATCGGGAAATCGGAAAGTAGGAATATGAAGAGAGGAGGAAATTATTTTCAAAGTCACAAAACGTGAACTTCAGATTCGCGAGAGAAGATTTAGGTCGTCAGATCGTGAGGAGTTGTGAGTCTTTTATCTGACACTCACAAATATTAGGAAATCAAGAGTTGAGGAAAGTGAGGTGAGATAATATTCAACTTCATGAAACGCGAAGTCTCGAGTTCGCAAAGGAGAGACATGAACCGTTGGATCACAGTAGGATGTGGATCGTTGATATGACATCGGGAGTTCGCATATCAGAGTCCAAAAGAGGGGAAGTGAACTAATTTTGGAATATGCGAAGGGTGAAGTCTCAAAGCACTCAGAATATTGGCCCTAGGTCATAGCGAGGGGTCACGTTGAGGAAGATTAAGGGAGGAGCTAGCGCAAGCTAGAATCAAACTCAGAGTTCGACAGTCATACGAGTCAAGGTTGGATCACAATAAATCACCCAAGGTTGCAAAGGGAAAATTTCCTTTTGGTTAGGCATGTGGTCATTTCCTGTGGTCATGTGAAGGAAGCTTGCACCTAGTGCTTGTTCACGCGGGTGGGGTGTAGAAAGGGACCTGTGGATATTTCTTGAAGATTCCAGTAAGGAATCGAAGATCTTCTCCAGCTTGTAGATTTATAAGATCCAATGATCGGGAGGTTGAAATATCCTGCTGAGGTAGGAGCACTACATCACTACACTCTATTCAGTTAGTTAACTGAAGACTAGTTGACTAGTTAACTCAGCTAGGTGGCAGTTCACTCCTATAACTACCTGAGAGACTAGACTAGGTGGAAGTTCACTCCCATAACTGCTAGTGTGCGTTCAGATCACTCTAGAACACCACTATGGTGCATTGGTTCTCCTCCAATGCACATTCATTGAGTTATACAAAGTATATCATATGTAAATTATTCATTATTCATTATGGTTAATCAGAATTCTTCCATTCTTTCTATTCTTCTTCTTCTTTCTTAATTTCTCTCTGCAAATGTGTGTAGTATTTTCTAGCTAGATCTATTTTGTGCAGGTTTAAAAAATTTAAATGGTATCAAAGCCAACGTACTGCTAAGAAAAATATATAGAAAAATGTTTTGTAGGTACAAAAGATTGAAGACAATGGAAAGATGGATTTCCAAAGAGAATTCATTTGTATACTTTACAACTACTTTGCATGGAAGGAGAGAAAAATGATTCATATCTGAACTAGAGGATTTTATAGGTTAACCTTGAATACATATATAGAACCAACATCATCCGTAGAAAAATCCAAGTACTTAAATCGGATGGATGAAGCAGTCGGAACGATTTGCAGTCTTATTTCTCCCGATCTCCTTTTTCACATATCTTCCTGTAAGAATCCTAATGAAGCCTGGAACACCTTGGAATGGCTCTTTGGAAAACAATATGAGATGAGGGGACACATGTTGGAGTTTTAACTTCTCACATTGGATCCAAAAAGATTCGACAATATCCAAGATTTCTTTACAAAATTCAAGGATTTACTCTCACAACTCAAAGCTTGCGGTTTTGATAAATCTAAGTAGGAGAAAAAAATGGTTCTCACCATTCTCTCCAAACTTGGTCCTAAATTCTCTGTATTCCTATCCACATTCCATTATGTCAGATTTGACTCTGGAGCCACTTGGAAGATTCCTTCTCTTGAGGACTTTATCGAATCCCTGACACAAGAGTAAACCAAGCTCATCAACATGGGAAAAATCAAATGCCCAAAGGTGCATGCACTTATTGTGCAAGATGGCAGCCATCAATATCAGAAATATAAATATAAAGACAAAATTAAATCTCATGCACATACAAAGAAGGAAGGGTACACAAAACCTTTCACTGATGCCTTCAGATCCAAAGGGGGAAAGGGAAGAAAAGGGGAGAAATGCACGTACTGTCACAAAGGATTCTATCCATAATTCACATGTATGCAAAAACAAATAGATATAATGTCTCAAATACTTCAGCAAAACAACCTTGGAGATCGCATCCCTAAGGGTGCCAAGAAGAAGAAGCCAGAAGATTAGAATCCCAAGAAAGGCAATTCTAGCCATGCCTTGATTTCCATCAACTCCTCTCTCGATGCTTGGATCATAGATTTAGGAGCATCACATCACATGTCTGCCTCAAAAGAATTATACTCTTCATTGGATGCATGCAAAGGTGCTCCTATTCTAATGGGGGACAACTCTTCTGCCGAAGTCACTGGCAAAGGAAGGATTGAACTCACTAATGGAAGCTTTGAGAATGTGTTGCACATTCCCAAACTGTCTTTCAACCTTCTGTCCATGTATCAAATGCTAAATTACGACACCGGAAAGAAATTCATATTCACACCAAATTCCGTGGACATCTATGACATGCAAACCAACTCCAGGGTTGCTACTGGTGAGGTAAATCATCAGTCTAGATTGTATACTTTTTATGAATTCATTGAACCTTATTTTGCTTTACTTATTACTCATGCTAATGAAAGTAGTAGGATATGGCATGAACGGTTTGGATATTTTAATTTCATATACATGCAACAACTTAGCAAGCAAATATTGGTTGTTGGTCTACCATACATCCATTTCTCCAATGGAGTATGTGAGGGATGTGTTCTCGGAAAACACCCTCAAGAAAAATTCGACAAAGGAAAGTCTCAGAGAGCTTTTGCACCTTTAGATCTAATCCATAGTGACCTTATGGGTCCTTTTTCGCATCCATCTATCAACAAAGTGAGGTTTGTTCTCATTTTTATTGATGATTTCTCACGTTTTACATGGATCTACTTTCTCAGGAAAAAATCTGAGGTATTTCAACACCTCAAAGATTTCAAATCCCTAGTTGAGACACCGTCTGAAAACAAGATCAAAGTCCTCCAAATTGATAACGGGGGAGAGTATGTCAATCATGAGATCCATGATATTTTCCATGATTCATGGATTCAGTTGCAACACATAGTTCCATATACTCTGCAACAAAACATAGTTGCTGAGTGGAAAAACAGATCTATAAAGGAGATGACATCTTACATGCTGCATGCAAAGTCACTACCATAGAGACTATGGGTCGAAGCACTTAATTGTGAAACATACATCCAAAATATATCTCCCCATAGATCTGTCAAGGATAATACCCCCTACAAGTCTTGGAGCGGCCTCAAATCGGAAGTGACCCACTTTCGCATTTTCGGTTCACCTCCATGGGCCCGAATTCCCTCTGAAAAGAGGAAGGCACTTGATCCATAGAGAAATGAGTGTATTTTTTTTGGATACCCCAAATTTGTGAAGGGATATAGGCTTATTGATCTTTCCTTGGATCAAATCATCATTAAACGTAGTGCCCAATTCGAGGAAAGTTTCTCGCATGTACCTCAACAACCCCATGCAGACACCTTCATTCTTCCATCTATCCAAGATGATGAGCATGCACATGCCGACTCTTCTTTTGATGATATTTTTGATTCAAAGGACTCAAATGATTCATATTCATAGTCAGTACAATCATATACAGAGTCATAGCATCTAGATGTAGTTGCAGAGTCAGAGCAGAGGTCCAAGAGGGCATAGACTACTATTCTGGATGCAGGGTATCTCATTGATGATCTAGCCGATACTAGGAGGACTCAAACTTATTTAAAGGAGACTCATGTTGCACTCAATGCCACTGAACCATTTCCCTCTAGGCATATTTTCTTGGTCCAGTCTTCATATCCACAGCCTTATGGTGAGGGTGTTGGAATTCCCTTTTGGGAATCCGCCATGCAGGAGGAGTACAATGCCCTCCTCAAGAACCAATCTTGGGATTAGGTTCCCCTTCCTTCTAGGAGGAAACTTTTCAGATGAAGATGGGTCTACAGAGCTAAGAGTGCAACAAATGGACATATTAGTAGATACAAAGCCAGGCTTGTTTCCAAAGGATTTCAGTAGGTGCATGGTATTGACTATGATGAGACCTTCGCTCCATTAGTAAAGATGGATTCCATATGATTGGAACTTGCCATTGCGGTAGCCAAGGGATGGGAATTCCATCATATGGACATCAAGAATGCATTTCTTCACAGTGATCTATCTGAGGAGATATATATGGAGCAACCCCAGGGATTTATGCAAGACTCATATTTGGTCTATTGACTGAAGAAGTCCCTTTATGGCCTGAAGCATGCTCTAAGGGATTGGTATGCCGAGATGGACTCCTACCTATTGTCACAGAAATTTGTACATTGCAAATTAGACTCGAATGTCTACATTCTCAGGATGATTGATTCACTTCTACTCTTAGTTCTGTATGTTGATGATTTGTTGATCATTGGTCTCTCGAATTCAGCGATTGTTGTAGTCAAGAGGATTCTACATGACATGTTTTTTATGTTGGACATGGGTCTACTACACTTCTTCCTTTGACTTGAGATTAGTTAGGATGCATCAAGCATCAAACTATCTCAGTCCAAGTATGCACGAGACCTCCTTGAGAGATTTCACATGACAGACTGCAATTCTACTCCGACTCCTTTCTTATTAGGAGTCAAACTTGATGATGGTGGGGAGAATCCACTGGTTGACAACACACTATACAAACAACTAGTGGGGAGCTTCTTGTATCTCACACACTCTAGACTAGACCTCTCCTATGTTGTTGGCACATTTTCTAGGTTCATGCAGGAGCCGCATGAGCTACATTAGAAGGCTGCAAAGCATATCCTTCAATACGTAAAGGGAACCATCACCTTTGGGATTCATTATGAAGAAAAATCTACATTAGATCTCATCGGGTTTACTTATTCTGACTGGGTTGGCGATAGCACTGATCGCAAGTCCACATCTAGTTACTAACTCAGTCTTGGTTCCGGGCCTATCTGTTGGTCGAGCAAGAATAAATCCGCCATTTCTCTATCTTCAACTAAGGAAGAGTACATAGGGGTAGTTAACATAACCATTCAGGCTATGTGGATACAACATTTTCTCATTGAGTTGGGCATTTAGTTTCATTGGTCGATCGTCATCTGGTGTGACAACCAGAGCACTCTAAAGTTCTGTAGAGATCCATTTCAAAGGAAGCAGATGAAGCACAATGATATCCACATGCACTACATCCGAGACTTAGTACATGAGGGGATCATCGACCTATAGTTCTTTCCTTCAACAGAATAGACGACGAACATCTTCACCAAGACCTTCACTAAGAAAAAGTTCCATTCTCTGCAAAGTCATCTTGGAGTTAAGGACACAGTTGCTTAGAAACTTTAGTTCTTCTTTTTACATACATTGTACCTTGAGGGGGCGGGGGGGGGTTCCCATGAGTTTTTCCCTCTTTCCTCACTTTATTTTAGTGTATCTTTTGTATTTGGGTACCTAACATGGCCTCGTTTTTGGGACCCATTCTTTATTTTCACCATAGTGATGTTCAAGGGGGGTGTTGAAGTTACTTCAAAAACACCTAGGATTTCTTTTTCCTAAGGTTTTTCCTTGTTTATTAGTCATAATTATTCATTATCCAATCTACTATATTTTAGGGGAGAATATTCCAACTAGAGAATATTCTCTTTCAGTTAACACTTCAGTTTGACTAGTTGAGTTGACTCTAGACGTTGCATTGGTTTTGTCACCATGCAACTTTGGGATCATCACCAAATTGATGCATTACCCTTGATTCCTTCATCTACTCCTCACTACACTATGTTCAATCAGTTAATTGAATACTAGTTGACTAGTTAACTCAGCTAGGTGGCAGTTCACTCCCGTAACTTCCTGAGAGACTAGACTAGGTGGAAGTTCACTCCCATAACTACTGGTGTGTGTCCAGATCAATCTAGACCACCACTATGGCACATTGGTTCTCCTCTAGTGTGCATTCATTGAGTTATACAAAGTATATCATGTGTAAATTATTCATTATTCATTACGGTTAATGAGAATTCTTCCATTCTTTCTCTCCTTCTTCTTCTTTCTTAATTTCTCTCTGCAAATGTGTGTAGTATTTTCTAGCTAGATCTATTCTGTGCAGGTTCAACGCATTTACATTTATTAGTCCATTTTAATTCTCATATGTGCAATATAGGATTAATGTGTCTTCCATTTGCATTTCTTTAGAATTTTAATTGAATTTATGATTAAACACTAGAAAAGAGAATGTATTTTGCATTTATATTTGAAAAATGGGTTAGTTTGTTGATTATTATAGGAACAATTAAAGCTTGTAGTTGTTGCAAGATAAATTTAAACTTGTGGCTGATCCATATATGAATATACACAAAATGGGTTCTTGTTATTTTTGGTAAGAGGCATCATCAAGTAAAAAAAAAACATTTCCACAAAAATTCTCAAGAACCCATATTGTACTTTGAGAGATATTATTGATTTACTAAATATGCAATTATTTCCTCTTTCTCTAAATCTATACAGTCAACAAATTGGAATTCCTCTTCAACCACCAAAAATATTCCATATATTTGGGATCATCAATCAATCATCTTGATATATAAAGAATATTGGAACTCTTGATAATATTATATTTGAGTTGTTAGGAAATATTTTGGAGTTATTCATGAGCTAATTTTTAGTTGTTAATTATTAGAAAATGGTTGTAACCACATGAGAAATTTGTGGATATGCATTTATTTTGTTTTTTTAAGAAAGTTTGTGTGCCAAATAGAGTGCCATATCCATTCTATGGACGGGGGCTCTTAAAGCATACCATTCTATGGACGGGGGCTCTTAAAGCATAATCCAACTTATGAGGAAATAAATTACATTTCACTAGATCTTGTTTTAATGTAGATTGTAATTTCATAATTTCCCATTTTAATGTAAAATTATATTTTTATAATTTTATGTATTGGTTTAATTAGACTAATTTAATTTTGTTGTATATTGGTAGCATAAATCTATTTTATAGAGAAAGGGCCCACTCCAGATGAACAAAGCACTACTTAGTATAGATTTTCTTTTATTTATTTTTGACAAGCATTTTTAATTCAAGCTACTTTTCTCCAAGTAGTGTCTTTCTCTTTCTTTAATTTCATTTCAACTTGTGTTTAAAATATTGAATTATACGTCAAAACAATGACAATGGATTTTTATAGGAAAGCCTAAGGCATATGCTTCAACACATAACTGTGACCTGAGAATCTACATTTTATTATTTTAGTAAATTATAATTCAAGAAATTTGAAATCAGATTAATTTACATGCATTTGATTTCATTTAACTTTTTGAATTACAATTAAATATTCATCTACTAAGTTATATTTTGAAATATACCAAATCAGAGTAATGTTGTAGTAAGGTTTATATCTTGCAAAATTGAACAACTTAACTATAACCTGATATTTCAAGGCTTGTGGATATAGATTATGACTTAGTGATGAATTGTTTCCTTTATGCAATGCCATTTCAAATTTGTAGATTAATGATGAAATTTCCATTTCTTAGGAGCATATTAGATTAACTAGTGCAAGTGAGGAAGTGTAATCCTGCACATACAATGGATGAGATCTCGTAAGTTTATAAACCCCAGATTGATAATTAAATGAAACAAGATTTAGTCCTGCACAGGTGGTATATAATATTTATCATTTTGGCACTGTTGTCGAGGAGATGTCAAGGGAAAATTAATACTTCTTATATTGGTTTTAGATGACACGTGGTATTGATATCATAGATATGATGTTGCATACATTCTCTGGAAGATCTCATACATGGTGATTTACATTAACTTAGGTCATATAGCTTCATGAGTTAAAATTAAGAAGAATTTTTTGGTGCAATAAGAGTCACTCATCACACTAATCTATTTTGTAAGAAGCTTGGAAAGAGAAGGAATGCACTGGTTTTTATGGATAAATTCGTAAATGTGAACATAAACAAATCTCCCTAGTTTGGGAATCCAAAACTAGAACAAAACCAGACAGGACACACCCCTTTCTGTAGATTCAAATGAAATGTAAAAAGGATAGAAAATTCATACCTTTTTAATTAACATTTGTCCTTATTGATTATATCTCTAAGCTTGATCCAATACTTTCTAGAACCAAAGACCTATAAAAAGGATCAATTAGAACCATTGAAAGTAATAAGCATACATATATTTCAATGAATCTATGTAAATAGCCAAAGAGAAATACAAATAAAAAACCATTAACAACCTTTATTAGGAAAGGAAAATGTATAATTGTATTAATAAATAAGGGAGTAGTTTACAACCAAGAATTCGTATTGACAAACTCCTTCCATCAGTTCAATGTTCCAACACCCAAGTGGCTTCCATTAATTCCATCACCATCTCTTGAACACTTTAGCCCAAAATCTCTTAGGACCAAAATGAAGCTCACAAACTCTCAATTACAAACCAGGAGATATTCTCAATTCACCATTATTTCATTACTCATCACTTATTAGCCTTTCCCTTTAGAATATGTCTCCAATCTATAGAATGGAGAGGAAGCCATGAGGAGGTTAGGGTGAGAGGTTAGGATCTCTCACTAAATCAGGAGAGGAGGGTGAGATCCAAATGATCAACAAACAACTCATCATTGAAGTTTCTCTTCTAGAAGATTCGAGAATTCCTTCTTTTTTCCCACGTAAAAAGGTTGTTGTGCCTTTAAACCTAAGAAAAAGGAAACATTGTCGCACCTTTCAGTGATGCAACATGCAACAAGTGAGGTTGTCACACCTTGCTAGAAAGCACCAAGAAACAACTATGTAATTTAGGGATTTTTAGAGTTGATCCTTCCCAAGAAGAATTTCTCTTAGTTTTCTTCCAAATTTCTATGTTTTAGATACCAAGTAGAATAGGCAATAGCACTTGTTACGAAAAAATGTTGTATAACAAAATGCCCCCTGAAGTATGAAGATAGAAGAGATGATATATGAAATAATTTGCTAGATGGGTATTGGAAACAAAGAACGCACCGGTTGGAGATCTGCCAATAACACAAGGACATTGCAGGACAATGTTATATCATCATTGAGATATGCATGCCCATACTTAGAATACAAATGAATCTAAGCATGGCTGCTGACAAATACATTGCAGATCCATGATTACATTTACTAATGATATGGCCACCGGAAATACAATGTGGATCCATATGGCCATAAATTGAATGGATTCATAGCCATGAGAATATACACTATCAATCTATGGGAAAACATTATTCTAGTAATTTCCATTGCATCATGTGGAATTAAATATTCAAAGGAGGTTATTCATGGTCTTCATTTTGTCTTCAATTCCAAAGTACTATTTTATCCATGTGAATAAATCTCTTGACGTCGAACATGGTAGAAACCACTTGATTATCGGTCATTGAGGTATACCACTAATGAGTGCGAGGGAAATCACCATTAATGTCAATGATTTCCAAGGTACTGTAGTACTTCCCTTCGAATGTGAATTAATGAGTTAAAGTCAAACATTCGAGAGAATCTTTTGATCAAAGAGCAATGATGTAAACTCCCTGTAAAAAGAAAAGATACCTACCATTGAGGCATGCAGGTTCCAAGATACTAAAATGCTTCTAAATCAACTTCCTAGATGATGATTTGGCATCGATAGGAAGTTATTCATCACAAGAGGGCCTTGATGTATCCCCCATCAATGACATGAAAAAGTTACAAGATTTGTAGTAAAAGAGCAAAGTAATTTTAGGACTGACTTTGGGATGGCCAACGAAATAGGAGGCTTAAAGGACTGCAGAATTTGGTCGATGCAATAGAAGTCTCCTTGGTTGAACTTCTCTTGAACATTGACATGACAAAGGCCTTGGAAGCACTGACTCAAAATAGAATATCATAAGGAAAAAGTTCGCAAAAAGGGCATGATCGACAAGAGACAAGTGGATTTCACAACTTTGACGCAAAAGGTAAAACATGTCATGTTAGAGAGCGATTGTTGCCATTAATACATATTCAATTACAGACTCCCTTCCCAATTTCCCCCCCACCTTGCTTGGCGAGTGCCTCTTTATTTTTTAATGAGCTTGAAGAGGATAACAAATGTTCATTGTACAAGCTCATCCTTCAGACAAGACCCTCAGATTATTTTTAACGAACCCTAGGAAGGATTGGTTCGGTCCCATATGGGTCTTCCAATGTAGGTTTTACGAGTCCAAAGGAAGGAAAATCAATGGTTTTTCATATTTAGAGAGTTTGAAAAACACTTAAAGAAAAATCCAAAAAGGTCATTTTTTGTAAGTTAAGTCTCTCAAGCCCGAAAAAGTATAAAACAATTCAAGGGACAACTCTTCTAGTAAACACTGATGTATTCCTAGAGCACACATTTTTTGTAATTAATCTACTCGGCCCCAAAAATGGGTAAAATTGCTTCGAATAGATGCTCCTTCAAAAACAAGCATCGCGCTTTAAATCATTTTATGAGTGTGAAGGAAGAAAGTTCACTTGACAATCTTTTCATTTTTTTATAGGGTTTCAAAAAGGGATTAAATGATAATCCCTAAAACAATTTGCATCACCGCAGTTCCATGTTTCATGAATATGACCTTAGTACCTGTACAATCTAAAGAAAAAAATGTTATTTGCACTTTGAATTTTTGAAACTATATGAAAATGGGCAGAATATGTAAAACAATATTTAAAAGAATATTCCATTTAGGGTCAAAAGGGAGTAAAAAATCATTCATATTTCCCATTTACCATTTTACCATTTTTAGTGTGGAGAAATAATTCCATAGGAGAGATTTTCATTCTTTGATTCCAGACAATCCAAACAACCATTTGAAGTTCTGTCTCTTCTAGGTACACCTTCTCTTCTTCTTCCTTCATTTGTTTCTTGTTTTAAAGCAATTTATTCAGTACTCAGGGGTTTATGGACTCTGTTCCAAGCCCTAAATCTCTTTATATGGTTGTTGCAGGCAACTTATATCAAATACTGCGAAAACCGTAGTTTTCACAGTCTCTCTTGTTGAGAAGTGCAACAATGCTACTCTGTGTGAAAAAAAACAGAGCGACAAGCGCAGTGGTCAAATGTTTTTTAAAATTAGGGCCATAAATCCCACAAAATTTTGGTTTTGATTGATGTATAAGGCTTGAAAATGTTATTTTCAAACCTTTTACTAGAAAATATGTTGGAGTGGAGAGACAGAGCATGAACTTGAAGATCAAATTTATTTAAATGACCCAAATACAATGGCAGATCTATGGATTTGTGGTCTGGAAAATTTATTTAAGATTAGCAGTATGAGAGATTAGGTTCCTATTTTGAGATATTTAGTGAATATGTGGGACCCCGATGAACAATTTTTTAAATTTGGGGTCCATGATCTTTCCATTGAGATTGAATATATCTACTTCCTAACCAGACTATCTAGATGAGGGAAACAGGTTTCTTTATCGAGTTTCCGAGGAGGGGAAAAAACCAAAATCCTTGTCAGAAATCATTGTATCCTAGGGGCTACCAAAGTTAGTGGAAATATCTTGATTCAATATGTTAGATATCTTTCACTGAGGACAATACTTTTCATCATTATGCGGATTGTTGGAAGCCATGCTTTTCATTTTTATACCAACACACAAATTTAGTACGTCATTGATTGCATGGCATCTATTGTATCTAACTAGTGTGTTGGTATTTTGGAAAACTTGAAACATCAACTAACAAAATGAAAAATTGGCTGGTTGAAATAGTTTGGGTACGGATCTATTTTAGTATCCTTCTTTCTAGAGAGATTCCCGACCATGCATATTCAAAAAATATACTGGGATGAGAATCCCAATCCACAAGAACCTCGCATGAATAGATGGGTAGAGATGATAGCCCATCATGATGGTGGACCTATCGTATTCTATTATTGTTGTTTCTTCAAGTGGGTGAAAATACAAATCATCATGATCGATGATTATGCATACACAAGAGTGAAATTTCAGGGATATCTGGATCTTGTTCTTCTGGAAGGACACCAATGGGGTGATATAGGTAAAGAAAGAAATATATTTTTTGTTTTTTAAATATGTTATATGTTTTTGTTTGTATCGACACTAATTAACTTTTAAAATGAAGATATTCATCAACTAAGACCATATGGGGCTTCACCCATTCAATGGTGAGGTGAGATTGGTTCCATGGTGGCATAGCACCGAGAATTTGACGAAGATCTCAAGGAGATCGAGCACAAACTTGAGGCATTGACCATGGGCATCCCAGACATTCAGATTGATGACTTTCCACATGGGGTTAAACATCACACTACTAGAGTTTCTGGAAGGATTATCTATCTTCTCGAAGAAATGGCCTAGGTGGTAGTTTGTTACCATGAGCATCATCATTCGGGTCTAGTAGTGGTTATGTTACCCATAGGCATGTATTATTTTGAAAGCTACAAGATTCGATACATTGTGTAATAGTTTTGAAAAACTTAATATAAAAGCGATTTCTATTTATGTCTCATGATGTGTAGAATGTGTATGATTTTATAAATGTCGTAAATGTCCATCTAAAACTTAATTTGCTAAAACATCATTGCGCATGTTTAAATATCTCTAAATGTGTTGATATTATAAATAATCAAATGTCTTCCCAAGAGACAAACCAAGCCAACATAAGATGGAGGAAACATCAACATATGTAACCAAGAATAATACATGATAAACAGTAAACAAAAAACAAAAACAATACACCAAATAATGGTGTTTTCCCCCCATCATGAAAAACCTAGTGGTTTAAAACCAACATGATGTCTAGATGTTGGATACATTCCCTCTCAATATTCGTTTCAATCACCAAATTTTCTTCTATCACAAATTTATATACCCAATAGACTCATGGTTACTAATATGAAAATGCTCACCAGAGAGGGGGGAAGAAAGAGGATCAAATGACCTAGGTGGATGAAATGAAGGTTTAGGTATGAGTTCTAGTGAGAGAATTGACTCAAAAGGAGAGGTAGTTGTTTCATTTTTAAATGAGATTGACACAAGAAAAGAACTATGTTCATAACCTCTAGTTTTGATTCCCAAACCTTTGTTTCATTTTTTAATGAGCTTGACATAGAAAAGAACTATGCTCATAACCTTTTCTTTTGATTCCCATAAGTTTGGTTCAATTTTTAATGAGCTTGACCCATAAACGAGAATTTTTCTCAACTCTGGTTTCATTTTTTAACGAGATTGGAACCTAACATAAAACTATGCTCTTAATCATCTGTTTCATTTTTTAACGAGTTCAACATAGAAACATAAACAATGCTCATGACTATCATCTTGATCATGGATTGCAACAAGAGAATGATCTGGAAGGATTACATGTCAAGGGATAAACCTCAATCATGGCTTCTAAGAGATCTTTTCTAGATGGAATAACAACACTTTGGAAGGGATACATGTCGAGGGTGACAATAGGGGTAGGGAGATCAGGCTCTAAAAGCCCATTCGAAGAGATTGTTAGCACCATGATTTTCATAGATAGAGTTAGAGGTTTGTCCAAAGTTTTCAAAGTCATGACATGATCTTAGGAAAATCAAGCCATTCCTAGATGAGTCATAGTTTAGGGTGACTATCATGTCAAAAGTTATTATGTTTCATCATCACCTTTCATGAGGTTAGAGAAGGAACAATAATGACACCCCATGTCATTGGTATCATTGTAAACTTCAAAACCATACTCATTGTGCAATTTTTCTGTGAAAAGGCTTTTGTTTCTTTCATTTGTTGCGCATTATGCATAGGATGTTGTCGCGCACAAGATTTTGTTACACATAGGATGTTGTTGAGCAGAGGATGTTTTCATGCATAGGATGTTGTCGCACAAAGGATTTTGTCGCACAGATGATGTTTTTTCATAGAGGATTCTGTCACACAGAGGATGTTGTGGTGTAGAGGATGTTTTCATGCAGAGGATGTTGTCGCATAGAGGATGTTTTCGCACAGAGGATGTTGTTGCACATAGGATGTTGTCGCACATATGGTGTTGTCGTGCATAGGATGTCGTCTCACATAGGATGTTTCCACGCAAAGGATTTTTTCATGGAGAGGATGCTGTCGCACATAGGATGATGTCGTACAGAGGATGTTGTCGCACAAAGGATTTTCCTATGCACAGGCTATGGGGCGTGCTGCGTAAATGATTGGTTTAGTGGTCAATTCCAAGATCACTTTTTGACCAACATGAGAGGAATTTTGAAAATCCCCAAGGGGTTTTTTTCAAGGACAAACCAAATAATAACAACCTCTCTCAGATTTGCAAAAGGTGTCACAGATTGGGAGATTCAAAGGAATCTTTGAGCCCTATTTTTAATTTTTCATGATTTCCTTTTTGAGACATGTTTTTGCGACACATATTTAGGCCATATGGAGATGAATTTAAAGAAACCAAGAGAGTTTTTTCTTTATAAGAATATTACCTAAAAAAAACGTTCTCATATTTTACACATCTATTTTAGTTTGATAATTACAAGTGTCTTTTTGAAGCCTATTGTTCATAATTTCGCCTTCTGAAAAGTAGGAAATCAGTTAAAACGTGTCATTTGCTGTTTGTAACTATTTCTATTTTGGGAAAGGGGTTGGAGTGTGAAATGGTGATATGGAAAGGACCTATAGTGATATATATTTTATGGAACAAGAGTAGAGAAGGGTTGGACCCTGGGGGTATTGGATTTTGTATCTTTTTTTCTGAATATCTTTATGAGCTAAATGCAAAAGTACCATGCTTTCATGAAGCAGAGATTCATTACAATGTTGTTTTATGTATGTATTTCCTTCGTAGTGCTCATATCCATATTTTTTGTTCTTTATAGTATTTAGTTGAGATTAAATGTTTGGAATTCATCCATATTTGATGCTCCATTCATAAAGTAAATACTTTTTATGTGTTTAAAGATTGCGGGTTCAGAATTCTTCCATGCTTGATGCTCTTCTCATAGTAATTTATATTTTTGTATTTCATCTAAAGCTAAAATGAGAAATCATCCTTTGCTATATGATCTCAGTGTGATGGGCTTCCCCTTTCTCTTTTCTTCTTCCATCCAAAATATTGCATGTTGTTGAAGAATAACACTTACTTTTCCTTTGTTCTATGTGAGTACACCACTAGTCATTAGCTCAATATTTTAATTTCAGAACTTGACTCCATTTCCCAATGGTGCATTTTCCTTGTTCCTCCTACCAACCCTTGTAAAACAAAAACAAACTCGTCCTATCACAAAATCTAACCTCTGTGCCTTTATTGATGAAACCTTTGAGTTATTACCAGTCATTAGACATCTGAGAGAGCCCTCTCTGGTTCTATAGGTCAGAATACAATCTAAACTTGGTTGAAACAGTTACCTTGGGGTTTTCTTTAATACAACCCAAAGAAATTTCTGAGTGCTAAAATTTTGGCGTCATTTCTGGGGACGATTGCTATTATTTTCCTTAGGAAGAATGACATTGTATTAGTTATAAGGTCTGAGAGAAGCAAACATTTAGGAACATATTGGCTGTATTTTTCCTTTGGTGACTCCACACATCAAAAAATCAGTTTGAAGGTGATTCCATTGGCATAAGAATACAAAGATACAGTTTTCATAATGACTTCATTATTCAAAGAGATCGGGGTATGAAGAGTTTCTTGTCTTGATAATGGAAATCTTAGCTTTTGATTGAGGTACTTCATCAAACATAACAACAAGGTTGGTGGCAGACGTTTTTTCTTTTCAAGATTTTAGAAAATGGATTGATTTGTCTTTTAAGTATCATTGGTGTGAAGATTTTCGTTCCTTTTTATTATCTTATTTGGATTCATGTCACATCCTTAGTCAAGAGGACAAGTTAGAATGTTTACATAAGCTCCTTATGGAACTTGAGATAGAACAAGAAGATAATGAAACGAAAACACATGAAACACTACTTGTTGATTCAGAGTCGTATAAAGCAGGATATCAAACACAATGGCTCACTATTACAAGTACTATGACCTTAGGCCTAAGGTTAGTACTCTGAGGTTTATTCCTCCTATAGAAAATGAATTTTTATCTAGCAAGAAGCCTTCATGTCAAAATACAAGTGTCGTTAAAAAATGTTTTCATGACATAGACAATGTGAATAGTCAGAAAGAACCATTTAAAGATGAGCTCATTGTTGGTCATAAGGAAGTGATAGTTGTTTATTCTCTCAAGGACCCTTTTGAAGCTCTATTAGAGTCTTCAATGGAAATGAGCTACGTAGTGTTTAAACATGGAAATATTTTTAGATCGTGGAATAACTTGTCCTATTTCAGTTTTGACTTTATGACTGGAGCAGCTGAAAGCAAGCTGCAGTAAAGAAGCCACTTACTTAACTGACTTTATTGGAAGTATGAAATCACTTGATTTGACATTCATTCTTATTAAATTAGCGTAGGTAGGTGTGAACAAGTTCAACATGGTGAGCATTTATTTCTATTGTACATAGTGTCATTAATGTGTTGTCATTGATGTCAAACAGTATAATAGTATGCAGAGTTCATGTCAAATAAATATATGCAATATGATAGTAAGCAAAGATTAAAAAAAATGAGGAGGGTTAGCAACTGAAGATCAGAATCTCAAAAGAGATTATGCGCATGAAAATCAGAAGGGAAAGTGCTAGATCAACGATAGGGATGGATTGCAAAGAACAAAGGAGAATTAAAAAAAAATTTATTCCCAATCCCACAATTAGTCTAGACTGTCAGATTACAAGGAAAGGATCGTTGGAGGACTAGTCAACGTTAAAATCAAATCAGGACCGTTGGATATAAAAGCACCAGATCAACGATAGGGATTGATTATGGAGCGTGAAGGGAGAATTAAACTATACGTTATTTCCAATCCCACAATTATTATAGATCATAAGATCTCATCGATTCAAATATCAACGACTCTGGTTTACTCATCAACAATTGCACAACTTCAATTGCGGAGTTTGGGTGACAAATTAAACCACTCACAAGTTATGGTTCCTCAATCCACATCGATCGTTGGATCAAGTTAAGTGGAAGGATATGATAAGTAAAGATGAAGACCATTCGATTTGAAGTCCCAAAGTAAATGAGGATTGCATGATATATTCATAGCGCGCCAAGGTAGTAGTGGGCAACTTCAGCGCTGACCACTTCGGGAGAAAAGGGTTGAGAAGAAGTAAGATCACTCGAACGTCGAAGTATTGAAGCAAATGTGAACCATTCGATATGAAGAACACTTCCAGAGATATCAGGACCGTCAGATCATTTTTAGTGGAAGGACAGAGTAAGCCACAAATGTCCCAAAATAAACGTAAGCCATCTAATATGAGGAAACACTTAGGAAGATATCCTGACCATCAGATAGAGGAAAGTAGAAGGATAGAATAAGCAAGGCCAAAGGATTGAAATACCAAATAGTCGAATTCCCAAAAAAATTTGGATCGTTTTAAGTTGTTTTGGGTTAAATAATTACCATTGGATGAATTCAAGTTACTCGAGGTTTACACTTCGGGGAATCGCACTTTGGGAGAATTGGGAAGTGGAGAAATCGAATTACCCAAAGTCCCAAAGGATGAAATGAATGAGGACTGTTAGATCTAGACAATACATGATGACCATCGGATCAATATGATGGTCAACTTCGGCGCTGACCACTTCGGCGAAATGGAGTTGAGAACATGTAAATTCACCCAAAGACCGAAGTTTCGAAGTCACAAGATTAAGACATGTGGAATAATCAGATGATGAAAAGTGTCAAGGTCCCATAAGTATTTTAAGAATACATAAGCCACAAATATAGGTGACACATGGCACCCACTCAGGAAGTTCCATGTCAACAAATGACATCAGCAAGTTATGTCACTCTGAGATTTTATACTTCAAAGTTTCACCACTAGCAAATGACCTAAGTCCCGAAGTCCTGAAGTCCGAAGTCCCAAAGTAGACATGAGTTGTTCGATTTGAAGAACACTTCAGGATAATTCTCAATCATTGAAGATTATGGACACGTATCTATTATTCAAGAGATTTGTAAAGAAGATGGAAGTCTCAAAGGATGAAGTCCAGAATTTTCGAAGTAAACGTGAATCGTTCATCTCATCGGGAGATTAAAACGTGACTGTTGATTTTGATAAGTCATTAAGCACTCGCTTGGCCTAGCACATGGTCACTGTCTGTGGTCATATGGAATAAGAGAAATAAAGGTAAAAGATAATACATCTCTTAAATTGATAAGCTCGTGGTTTTGCGTTGTCATTCATATGTAAATGGTTTGAAGGAAGCGCCTCTGCAGAAATTGTTTTCTACAATATTTGTAGATGTAAGGGATTGAGTTAAAATATGAAATTGATCCATATGTATGATCAATTTATAAAGAGACTTAATAGTAAGGTTTGAATAATAACAAAGATTATGATTATCATTAATGAAGAGGTGTGAAGGTCCAAACAAAGGGACACATTATTTCATAGCTCACACAAGTTGCAAGAATATATAAATGAGAAAGAGTGGTGAGAAGAAAGTGTCTCTGTAGTTCAGATAAGGGGCTCAAAAAGGAAGCAGAGTTCAAGAAGAATAATTGTTGGCTGTAATGGTCTTGTCAATGTCTTATTGAAGATCAAGAACAAAAGAAGAAAGCACAACAATTATGAAAACCAATATTTGATATAAAAGACCTTTATTGGTCTGCAACATATTCATTAAAGATTAAATGATAGAAGCTAGAGACAAAGAGATGAAGTTTGAGCATAGATAACCAGAAGACCATACAAGAAGAGGTTGCAACAGACAAGTAGAAAGTAGATCAGGTAATGATTCTAAGAAGACTTGAAGAATTAGTATCTCTGTTTGTTTATGAACACCTTGAACATAGTATAGTAAAAGAGTTATAAGTGTTATAACCTGCATAAAGGGAGGAAGGGTGGAGCAAAGGAAAACAAGTCAAAGTTGAAAAAATTCAAATTTTATAGGACTTGTGTTAATGGCTGCATGAATGAGATTCAATGAAGAGCAGAAGAGATTGAATGAAATTGTGAAATTAAGGGTGCTTGGGTGGTGCAAGGGCAAGTTAGAGCTTGCAAGGGGAGTAGGTTCTTCCTTGTCAGTTATAGTTAACTAAACATGGGGTCGAAGCCTCCTACCAATTGGTGTTGGTGAACAAGGGGAGTAGGTTCTTCCTTGTTAGTTATAGATGATTAAACAAGGGGTCAAAGCCTCCTAGAAGTTGGTGCTGGTGAACAAGGGTGTAGGTGCATCCTGATCAGTTGGTTTTGATCGAAAAGGAAGAACATATTCCTTCTATGTAACTTGTAAAAAGAGAATTTTGCAGTGAATAGAAAAGTGTTGGTGGTTTTCCCTGTTGGGTTCCATGACAAAATATTGTGTTCATAAGGGTTTTTTGTTCTTCATATATTTCTTAATTGAATAACTAATGTGTGTGCTTAATATTGAAGGAATTAATAAGAAAAAATAGGCAATATTGATTCACCCCCACTCTCAGTATTGCTGGATATTCCATCAATTAGTATCAGAGCAAGGTTACTTTAACAACAGTCTAACAAGATGAAAGGAATATCAAATTAAGCACACATGGATGGACAAAATATTTACACTATGAATGGAACTCCAATACCTGGAAAAGAAGAATACATATTTTGGAGTATAAGAATGGAAAGTCATCTAAAATCATTGGGACATGATGTATGGAATTCAATGAACACTACTTACTTCCCACCAAACAGAGTAAGGACTCTAGTTCAAAAGAAATCCAAGAAAAGTAACTCAGTGGAAACTAATACAATCCTTGATGGATTACCTGATGATGTCAAAGAGAATATAGGTGAATGTAACTCTGCAAAGGAACTTTGGGACAAGATAAAAGACCTCTACTCATATGAGAAGTCAAATGAAGCATTTCAATCAGAACAAAGTTCATTCTACAACAATTCTAGTGATGAAGATTCTTTTGAAAAATACTCAAACATTGAAGCAAAATTCAATCTTGAAGTTGATCTTGAGTGTGCTTTGGATGAACTAAGAAAATTTAAACAAAGGTGTAAACAACTAAAGAATATCATGCTGGAGCAAAGGAGGAAACACGGTTCAAAGAAGGAAGATATTGAGCAAATCATAGCTGACTTTAGAATCCAAGTCCAACTGGATCAAGAGAGATTGGAAT